>UYYF01004376.1:0-93306 GCA_900618365.1 Thelazia callipaeda
TTATTTTATTTTATTTTATTTTATTTTATTTTACTTAATTATATCAAAATTCATTTCCAATCAGTTTTTTTAAAGGTCAATGTGGAAGATTGAATGAAACCAAGAATAATAATTTGCATAATGAGATTAAATTGTGGTAAAATCAGTGATTCATTTATGAATTTGCTGTACAGTGACATAAATATGAAACGAAGGCTTTGAGTGATTTGAAAACAAAAATTTCAGGACAAAAATTTTAAAAGAGCAAAAAAATTCTTACTTGATATATACTACAGTTTCTCGAGCTTCTATTCCATATGTTGTTAATGCCTTAAGCGCTATTCAAGGCGACTATAATCTAACTTCCGAGAAAATTCATTTTAAATTTGAGTTTTTTTTGCCAGTAATATCAAGCTATTTGTTAGTATAAGTAAACATAATTGATCTTTTATCTGAGTAAGATGCAGCAAACAATAATTAACGCTACGGAAATTGTTGCGCAAATATCAATTAAATTTGCATATCGAAAAGATTTATCAAAAAATTTCAAAATTGAGTGTTTTTATTCCTTTTTAATAATTTGATCTATTAAAAAAATTCAATGATTTTTCAATCTTTTTTTGAAGATCTATTAAATTTTTTAATCTTTCTAGCTACGACGTGCTATTTTACTTCAGAAAAAAAATTTAAATTTTTTCTTGCTTAGGGACAAAAAATGCCACTGCACCTAGTAACTTCACATTTCGCTCTCTGATAATGGGATCGGACTAATACTTTCTCTTACTTTTGGATTATACTCATCAAGCACTAACATCACAATGATTGTTTGCTTTTTTGTGTGGTAATGTTTTCCAGAAAAAATATCAAATTTTTCTGATATGAAAATTTTTTAATTTTTTAAAAATTTCTGCATGCCAAAAAATTAAAATTATCAGCGGTTTGATTTGATAAATAATGCAAAAAACGTGTTTGAAAAGTAGATAAGTGAAATATTAGGCAAATTTTTCGTGATAAATTTTGTATATTATGAACAAACTTTAGCTATTCATTTGATAATTTTGGATTGCGTATTGTTTTATTTTTATTTTTTCAACGATATTTATCTCAAAATTCATTTCCATTTCTATTTTTGAGTATTTTATGTGCAGTTCAAAATTTTTGTCAAGAGCCATCTCATAGAGTTCACTTTTTGACGGTAGCAAATTTGTGCTCATTTAATATTATTTGTTTTGCAATCGAAATAATCCATAGAATAATTATAATTCCTTCACTTCCAACAACGCATAAGTATTAATATTTGATTTTTAACCCAAAAATACCATAGTTTTCAGTTTTCACAATGCTTTTGTTGTGAAAAATGATAGACCTAACTGAGTTTAGTTTTAGACTAAAGTTATAATGCAAAGTTGTATTTTCATTAGAATCATTCTCTGCATTGTAAATTACAAAATTATTATTACTTACTGTTAAACGAAATTATTCATTGTGAGACGAAATAGGATTTGGGATTTAGTGATAAGATTCGAGATTGATCAAAACTTACGCATGATTTATTTCTAAGAATGATAAATTGGTGGCAAACAAATTGTGTAATTTATCGTTATTCGGTCAAAACTTGCAAATATTCAAATTGGTCATTGGTTTAATGGTTAACTCAATTCATTCAAATCAGATCAACTGCAAAAACTGATCTATCGAAACTTTTTAAATCATTTACTTCCATGCGTGAATTGTTCCCAAAGTATGTCTCTCTTATTTACAAATTAAATTAATGTGAATGAAATGGTACACATTTTTAATTACACCAATTTTTTTGGAAAAATTTTGCGTAAAAATTTTATTATTTTGTAATAATTATTGCTAATTTAAGCTCAGTATTTGATTTCTGAATTTATATGCTCGAATTCCTAAATAAGATGTTCAGAACACAGATATTAGGCATCAGAAATTCTTGAAGATATCATTAAAAATTGCTGCATTGAGACAAAAATGCAAAAAATTTATCAAATAAACAACAGATACTGATTGCAATTCTATTATTTGGCTGCTTCTGATCAGATTTTTGTTTTCTAATTTTTCTGACAAATTTTAAATTTAAATCTCATACCTGAAATACAAAATAAATAAATAATACTCTCATGAAGTTTTTATGATTTGAAGTTTAAAAATTTTACTAAAAATTTTTGTACTTCAAATCATAAAAACTGAGACAAATAAAAGCTTTCAAAATTATTGCCTAAAATTTTATTAAATTTTTTGTAAATTGTAAATTTATCCCAAATTTTGTCATAATTGTAACAAACTTTTAAAACTATCACTACTTTATTCAAAGAAATGTTTGCTAAATAAAAACCAAAATGCAAATTTTGTTTTTTCACTTTCCCATCATTACTATCAACGTTATGTGATACTTACTTTGAATTTATCTTATTATTCGCTTTACTGTGCATTTACAGCTGTGCCAAATGACTTCAACGCTTATTTTGATTCAAAAATAATCCTTTCATTCACTCAAATACCCAATTCATTTTTTTTAAATCTCATTAAGTAGTAAAATTTGAATAATTTCAGCAGAAATAGAAGATCTTTGAAGTACCAAAATAATAAATTTATTTTGCTTTATTTGTTTTTTATAAAAATTTTTTCAAATTATGTGCAAAATACCAAGGAAGAATGCTCTTAAATGCTAAGAATTTTGAATAATACCAAAGTAAATGTCAGTATGTAAATTGTTTCCATCGTTGATCACAGCTTGTTTAACGGCTTGTGGAGTTTTTGTTTGCATTGAATTCCTTCAAATATTCACAAAATTTACTAAATTTTTGTAAAATTACAATAATTTTGTTTGAAATTGACATAATAGTATTGAAATTAATATAATATACTAATTAAATTCGGATATACGTTCGGGAATTTGCATAATATCGATTCGCTCGACCAAAAAAAAATGTTTCTTCAATAAAAGCAAAATAATTGCTATTTATGCAAAAACATAAAGGAGGCAAATGTTTAGTAAATTAGAATTTTATGTGTTTAACCAGAATTTGTTAAGGCCAAATAGTGGTTTGTTTAAAGATTAAGTAACTTTGAGAATAGTTAGTCTAAGACTAACTTTGGCTAAGATTGCTTGCTAAAAAATTATGTTTCAAAGATTTATCTTTGTAAATATTATGACCTCACTCATTCACATGTAAACAGTATGCTATTTTCAGTACTAAGGAAATAAGTTTGAGATTTGTTAAGATGATTTTAAATAAGGTCAATTCAACAAAACAGAAAATATCAAAAAAATTAGCATTCATATTTTTGTCGAAATCTGACCTCTTTCAAAGTCAATATTTATATCAGTTATGTACTGGTAATTTCGGCACATAATTTTATGGCAGCAATTTTTATAACAAATCAAATTCAAAGCAAAGTATTCAAAGTAAATTTTAACTCAGTAACTTTTGTGTCTTATTCTGTTGTACAGTTTTGTACTAAATTTTTGTAGTAAATATTATGCATACAATATATATTTTTAAGATATCAATTCAATAATAAAAACAGGCCCTAATAATCATCATTATAGAAATAAAATAATAATAATAATAATAATAATAGTAAAAGTTTAAGTAAAACAGTTAGAAAGTGATCAGCTTGATCAGAAATGAAATCAAAAACTTTAATAACACCAATAATCAGTGGCAGTATTAGTGCTGTTATAATTGTTTTTCATGTGCAGTAAAAATTCCTAAATGTTATAACGTGCACTAAATTTTTGTCTACGAAAAAGTTAGAAAGAATATTTATCACAAGAAATTAAATTAATTTAATTAATTATTATGCATATGTTCAATTCATTTTTTAATCAATAGCTTTACATATTATATAATTAAATCTATGCTTAAATCTAAAATTCACCACTTTTTGTTATATAGAAGAATTTAATTTGCTGTGCTTAAATAATAAATTAAGCTTTTCTACATAACAAAGAGTGATGAAAAACTAGTGCACATTAAATACTTTTGTTATGTAGAAGAACTTAATCTATCATGTAGAAGAACTTGATTTATTATTGTTATGTAGAAAAACTTAATTTATCATAAATACTTTATCCAGCTTTCTTACGGAAAATATTTTTTAACTAACCGAAATTTGCATACATACTAGTGTTTATGCAAATTTTCAGCACATTAGATAATTCTTCGAGTCTATTCTTGTGTTATTTATGGATAATTATTTGTTGTTGAATTACTATTTACTTAAACAAATTAGTAATAAAATTAAATGTTACAGAAAATTTTGACTAATAAATTATAGACAGAAATATAAGTCAGAGCTAATTTCATCGTGCTATTTAAATATCAAATTTTAATATAATGGAATGAGAAGCAATTTTGCAAAAGATTTTGTTTGTTAATAATTTTGACAATATATTTTTGCATTCATCTTGCAGTGATGTGCGATCCATCTACTCATTAATTACTTATCTGGATTTAATTCAAACAATTCAAGACTAAAAAGCATATACTTTCAATTTGCATTAGACTTTAAATGCTACATCACTGACAAATACTTAAGATTAAACTTTGACCTTTGAAAAATTTTTTCATAGCAAATACTATTATTGTTTGAAAACATTTGTTTCAAAAAATATAACAAAATTTTGGCGATTAGAAGTTACTACAAAATTTTTCTATAACTTTTATTTTATTGACTATTTTTTTACTTAGAGAAATTAATATTAAAAAATATAAACTGATTACTAGATGGAAAAATTTTTCCCTCTGATCCATTATTGTTTTTATTTATGATTGACTGTTCAATTGCTTGCTCACTGATTACTTATCAAATTGTTATCAATTTTATCTGATATAATTGTTAAATCTTTTCAGTCCAAATGCTTATTTTACATGTTTGCTTTGCATATTTTCATTCAAAATCTATCATTATGACCAATTTTTTATTAGCAGATTAGTAACACTACAGTAACTGCCTTTTAATTAACAAATTATTATCACTAAATTAATTTATCACTTTTATAATTCATAGATTTCTCTTTGACAGAATCGTAATTATTTGTTTCAATACTACAAAGTGATATTATTATAGTTATTATTTTAGGCAAAATTTATTATTATCACCCAAAAGTTTTCTAATATTATTCTGAAGCATATGAAGTGCAGAAAGCCTTCACAACTACTTTAGTATTTCTCTTCGTACTTTGTTTTCAATTTTTTTTCAACCTATCGTTAGGGATCATTTTTTCAAAAATTATAGATTTTTTTAGCTTAAAGTTTTTGTCATTTTTCAATCAATATTTTTTTTTAATTTTTCAACAATTATTAAAATTAATTTTATAAATTACTAGCAAATTTTTTTCCATAGTTTTAGTTTTGTTAATTTTATTTAGCATTGAAAGCAATCACAAATATTTTTTTGATTTTTTGCAAAAATTATTACATTGCGTATTTACGTAAAAAAATAAAATGAAATAAAATTGTACTTGTTTTGAAATTTGCCGCTAATATTCAATTTTTAATAAAGATTTTGTTCACTTTTATAAAAAATAGCAACGATATATCACTATTTTTTGAATGAATTTCCGTTTCAAATACTGCTATGTTTTTAAAAATTCAAAAAATTTGGTATCAGTTTGTATTGGACAATTTAAAATAAAATTAAAACAGACTTAATTCATTTAGTTAAATTTGAAGCTTAGCATTGCAAGTCTGAACTTCCATTTAAAACTTAAAATTATTAAAAGTGATTAACTTGCAAATTTATTAATAACTTGCTAGAGTATTTTGATATTTGATTTTCTTACTAAAGCCAAATTTGAAATAATTATCAAATAATTGAATATTTTCTTTAGTAGGCTGCTTAATTTGAATATTTCAAACTTATTCCTATTTTATTAATTTTATATTTTTGACTTAGTTTGTTATTTTTGCTGAAATCTTTAAGATTGGTAAGGGAAGGACTGCAATGCAATCTTACTTTTCTGTCTGCAATGTCAGTCTAAATCTTATTTTAGCCTTATTGTATATAAGTAGGATAGTCTGAAAAACTTAGACAAATATTCTACTAGACTAATGTCGAGATTTGTATTTAGCCATTACTATTCTCTATTTTTTACTCTTTGAAAATTTACTGCATTTTCAGTTTAACTTTTGACATTTGTCTTAGCTTATTTATCAGCTTAATTGTGTTATTTTTGCCAAGTTTAAAGTACGCCAACCTTTATGAACACAATATTATAGATGTAATAGATACAGATTACGTAAATCACGCTTCAAAATAGTGTCATAAAGTTGATAACCTGTCAAGATATATCACAACTGACACTAATCAATGTATTACATATGACTCGAGTAACGCTTACTGATTGCATTGTAGAATGCTGTGCTGATATTGATAACATTGATTGATTTTTCTAGAAACCTGCATAGACTTCTAGTAACTTCCGCTACTCAAGGATTCAAATCTCAATCGTATGAAATGATTAAAATCAGTTGTAGCTTTTGATCAACGTCGTACTGATCAAAAACCACAATTGATCTTAACCGTCAGTTACTTCGTTTGTTTCAGAGTAAATAATGTCAAAAGTTAAAAATAAAATTATTTTAAAGTATTCATTGAGCCGTCATATTATTTTTGATGATTTCTCTTGATCAGAATATATTTATACTGGAAACATTTATAGTGCTATGAGTAAGTACGAATTGATTGGTGCAAGTTTTATCTTGTAAGCAGCAAATACGTCTTATCATTTACTTATCACACTTTTCTCATAACTTTTTCACGTTCATAACTAAGAATTATCACTGACTTATTCATATCGCATGGTTCTAAGTTGAAATCTCATATTTCAGGGTAACTGAACACCGCTCTTATCACTATGCACTGATGATATGCAGATTAAAAAAGTTAATGGCCATGCAGTGATAAAAGTTCAAGTTCAAGTACCTACTGATAATAAAGAATATTTATTCTATTCATTATTACTGTCTCATTATCACACTTGCTGCTTTTATCACTGAGCACTTTTATTAGCGACAATTTTTTTACTTCAAAAAAATTAATACTTTTAATTTTTGACGTTGAAAGATTTTCATGTAATTAAAAGATATTATAAAAAATACAAATAATCAATCTCATACTGATAACTGCTTGAAATTGTATTTGTTTTGTAATATTTTTGTAATATAACTTAATATAAATAATATAAAAAGGAATACTTTTTGATAATAAAAAGCAATTATTTTTATTTCTTTTTAATAATGCAAGCAGAGTGATTTCAAATTTTTACAAATGCGTTGTAGTTGAATGAGAATCATATTTTTGCATATTTATTCAGCAGAAGTCTCAAAAATGAGCTGAAGAAAATCTAATCTTACATTGTAACTTTGCTTGAAATTACTCAAAGAGCAACTTTTTTCTTAACTTTACACTCAAATTCTTTTTGAATTTTATAAAATTGCAAATTTTAAAAGAAGCAAAAATATAAAGTAAATAAAATTGTCATCAGAGTAATCTCTTCTCTAATATTTGGTAGCTAACACTCTAAAATTTTTAAATTGTAATAGCGAAGATTTTTGTTTGCTTAGCTTACTTTTACCTTTTCAGACAAAGTTTGCTTGCCATTACTAAATTAAACATTCTATTTAGTATTCAATTCAATTTCATCTTAGCATTATTTTAATTTAATTATGCAAATTTTCTTATTGCAAAATTTTTTTATCATTTAATTTGCATTTTATGCTAATTAAACTGCAAATTAATTAATAAATGTTAATAAAACTTATTTCAAAGTTACATGCTGGCATATTTTCTTCCTAATTTTTTAAAATTATTTTCACTCTTTAAAATTTTTCACAATCTATGACAATGAAAAATTTTTAAAAATTATTTTTGTAATGCAAATTCAAAAATATGCTAATTAATATCCATTTAATCAAGTACTGGAAATTGCGATTAATGTTTGTGCTGCTACTTTAGTGAGTTATTTTTTGAACACAACCAAAATGCTTTAAAATTAACGAAATTAAAAATCAATGATTATTATTCATTTTTGAAAGTTACTTTGATTAAGTTAACTCTCGTCACTTTCATAAGTTCTTTCTAATTACTTAACTTATTTATGCCTAAAACTTACTTATTTTATAATCGATTTTTTTACTTTTTTGTATTCTTAAAAAGCAAATTCTGGGTTTTTTCTTTACAGGGATTTCTTTATTCCAAAATATCAATGATTTTATGCAAATTTTCATGGTAATATTTTGTATCAGTATAAGTAGTCATTAACTGATTGTGTAATGAAAAGGGAAAGAAAGTTTTTTGATGGTTAACATTTTTTATCAATTTGAACTGATTTTCACACTTTTTGAATTTTTAAAGCTTTAATGATATGATCAAGTTAAGCTAATAATCTTAATATTATATGCAATTTTTTTAATTTAACAATCGATTTTTTTTACTTTTTTTCATAAATTTAAATATAAGTTTTAGAGCAAAAAAAGTTGTTCATTTCATTACAGTAATGACTGAAATACTGAAATGAGAAAAACCTTTCTATAAAACCTTTTTACGTGAAGTAATCCCACGTTAGGTATAGAATTATGGAGACAGCGTATTTTTATTCGAATTATTCTGCTTTTTTTAATTAGGTAAAAAAATTTCAGAAATAGAAGAAATTCATGTAATTACATGAGAAATGCTTAAGATCAAACTGGTGAAACAATGTTACATTCTGGAAAATGTATGCTTGGAATTACTGTCACTTTTCTCGTCTTCATTTTCACGTGTATTTTCATTTCCATCATTTTGCAACAAATTCAAACGTCAGAGACAGAATCAACGTACGATATTAATGATTATTCTGTTACTGGAAATAACGAACGCATTATTGATTATTTTTTTGAAAGTCCTAATGAGACTGATCATACTGAGATTTCACAGGATAATGCCGTCAATTACAATCGACCTTCTTTAGGGTCACGTAGTGAAATTACAGAGGAAACAAGTAAGCTTCTATGTAGACTACTAGTAAGGCAATTTATAAATACTTCTTGAATCACATAAGTCATTTTATTTTAACAGAACGGTTTTCAAATTAAAAAGGCCTAGAAATGCATAGAATAGCTTTAAAAAATGCTTTAAATCGATATGGGACATAATTATACTTTATTTATTATAAACGTGATTTTAGGTAATTTAATAACAGGAGCGAAACACGTAAAACTGAAATCAAATGATCAAATACTTTTAATGCCAGTTATGCATTCTGAACTGAATTTAAATGATTCGGATTCTACTACAAACGTGGAAACAAAGTTAATATCTTCATTTACTTCTGTGCCCACTGCTATTACTAAAAATATCACAAATGACAACAGCAGTAGTAATGTTATTATTATTAATAATATTTACAATGAAAAAAGCAATCATCATGAATTCAAATTTAAGCTGATGAATTTAATTATGATTTTGCAAGCTTTTAATAAATTTCTGCAATGGTCTATTGAACAAGTGAATCTTTTGGCATCGTTGAACTCAACTGATATCGACAACAATATCAATTCAGATTTTAATACAGCTAAAACTATGATGACTGCAGAAGTCAACAATTATACGATAACTTCAGCGAGCGACAAAATGGATTCAACCGTAAATGATTCTGAATCTAATGCAATATATGAAATGACAAAAACAACTAAAATAAATGATATTTCAGAATATTATCGTGAAAATGAAACCAAACTGAAAATTAATGATTTCACTTCAATGATTTCTGATGCAAAAATGAGGTTAACTTCAAATGGAAGCGATACGTTTGAAGTAAAAAAAACACAATTGAAAATTTTGCAGTCAACAACAAATACTACGTTAAATATTGACTTAGAAGTAACGAATATGACTGGAGATAATTCTATTTCGAATGAAAATACGAGTACAAAAAAGAATCACAAGTCTAATGCTGAACTACCGATTAAATTTTCGGCATTCGATGAAGCAAATTTGAAAGGTTTAGATGAACAAATTATCATCCAACCAGTGGTCACATTGTCATCCTCATTGAGAATGACCAAACCGATGAAAGTAATTGCCAACTCAATTTTGCTAACACAAGAAAGGATCAAGGACGATAATAAGGAAGATAACACAAAAAGTGAGAATGAAAGGGACGATTCTGAAGTTAAGGATAATTTAGAAGGAATAAAAGTCAGGGATGAGCAAGATGAATTAGAAGCTGTCAATTATTTGAAAGAATCAGTGATTGAAACTGAATTAGCAGCAGTTAATAGTGAAGAAAGCGAAATAGTTGATGATAATTATGATTATGCAAATATTCCGCTCACGTTTCCGTTTCAAGTTTTCACTACAACCACAAGTACTACAGTTACTTCTACTATTGCCAGTACTTTAATTCTAAAAGTAAACACTACAATTATTAATTTTGTATAAACTTTTAAAATAGACAAATCTAAGCTATCAGTTAGATTAAAAATACAAACGTTGTTGCTAATTGTAATTACAACTTTTTAAATTATTATTAGTTATATTTAAAAAAAATGCAATAAATTGTTTTTCTATATTTGTATACTTAAGTTTTGTATGTAATTCGTTGAAAAATTTTAATTTGTTTCATTTGCTTGAATTTTTTAGTCTACCCAAAGAGCACATGCACATCGTCATTTGCATAAACATCTTACATATGATGGACAATCACCTATAATTGTAACAGCAATGTTTGATATTGGTCGTGGCAAATGGCCTAAATATACACGAACGTATGAACAGTATATGAATTACCTGACGTATTTATTAAGGTTAAAAAATCGTATAGTAATTTTCACGGACTCGAGAGGAGCTGATTATGTCCGAAAATTAAGAAGTAATTATAATACACAGGTAATAAATAAGATTACATAATTGTTCACAATTATTTATATATAACATATTTGTAAAATTTACAAAATTTATTATAATATTTATTTTTGCTTATATTTTTAAATAGAATATTGATTGTTTAATATGGATAATTTTAATTTTAGATATTTGAAATGTCTATACGTGATTTACCATTATATAGATATCGTGAAGAAATGAAGGATATTATTAGACATGAACAAGCAAGTAAGTACTTATTTTTTTAATAATCAAAATCAAAACTTAAGAAGTAAATGTAATATACAGGTAATAATTAAGATTACGTAATTGTTTATAATTGTTTACATATAACATATTTGTAAAATTTACAAAATTTATCATAATATTTATTTCTGCATAATTTTTAATTAGATTATTAATTGTTTAATATTTGCATGTGTGTTTTTTTTTTAAATTTTCAACTTGAGATTAATTTTTATTTTTTCAACAATACTCTCAAAGTAAGTTTACCAATCGTATTCTGCTATTTTTTTGAGAGTCTAAACGTAAGTTTAGATTGGCAGTTTGACCCGAAAACTCGTTTCCAACCAGAAGCAAATAGTGCTGATTACAATATTCTTGTAAATTCCAAACCATACTTCTTGTACAATGCGACACAGAGCAGTCGATTTCGAATTTCTGACTCAGTTTTTGCATGGATCGATGCAGGATATGGTTAATTTGCAAATTCTAAACGATTATTTGAATTAGTGCTCAGGAATTACGCATGTAAAGCGTGTATTATATTTGGGAAATTTTTTTTCGGTCACGGACGGGAAGGAATAATTCCGAGCAATTGCCATTGGCGACCTGATCTTCGGCGCGATCGCATAACTATTATAAAATTGACTCCGGCACATGATAAAATATACAGGTTAGCTTTGCTTGCATAAATTTTCAATTCCATTAATTAATTATAATTTTTGTTTTTTTATTTTTTATTAAAATGATGATATTTTCAAAATTTTAGGTACTCAATTAGTAGTTTATATCGTGTCGATTGGGTTGTTCTGAGCGGTGGTTTTCTTGCTGGTGATAGTTTAACAATAAATCGCTTTTATCGATTTTATCATAAAACTTTTATGGATCTTCTTGATTCTGGTAGAATCGATGATGATCAGGTAAATCAGTTTACAATTATGTATAAACTTTTTAGCTAAGTTAATTACTGCAATCTAAAAAAATAAAATGTCTTGAACAAATTCGATATTTTTAATCTTTATATAATATTACTGAAAGTTTGCATTTCAATTCTATTACAATTCCTTGTTTTTTTATTGTTTATTTTCATTTCATACTTTGACCTTTTTCAAATTTTCATTACAGATATATTTTACTCTAAGTAACTTACGGCTTATTTAAACTTTTTTTTACAGACAGTACTGACTTTAATGGTGAAAGATTTTGCGAGTTTGTTCAGTACAGTGCACAGTAACGGTGATTGGTTTGCGTTGTTTCGTTTGTTTCCGTGTAAATAACAATTTAATATTACATCTGATTAACTACTTCATTAATTTGCATAAATAATTGCATTCATCAATTGGAATAATATCAGGTAGAGAATCATTTGCATTTGCGTTTAAAGATTGTAAAAAATTAAGAATAATTTATCTGCTGAAAAAATTTGTTGATAATATTTTTTGATGAAAGTGTTTGTGATCATACATTAGTTACAGTAAAATAATATTTTAATCAATTTTAATAAATTTATTAGCTAATTTTTGAAAACGTTTAAAAATTAAAGAGTTAAGAAGTAAGCTCAAACACGATTGAGTTAGCGTTCATAACTCAATTACTGAATTGACTGTATATTTTTGATATTTAAGTAAATTTTAAATTTCAAGTTACGAGAAATGATTGTGGGTCATTTGAAATGCTTATGCTCTCACATGATAAAATTATGATTTCTGATTTAATAATTTCAGTAGTAAATAGCTGTTGACAAGTTTTAACAGTGCGAACCTTGCTTTTTCAAACATCTTATCACTTTTTGAGCTTTAAATTCGATTCTGTAACCGATTCTCATCTGTTCAATGCAGAAGTTTCCAAGCACATTCCATGCGTGAAATACTTCAGTTGAGGATTGATCAGCATTGACAAACTGCATAAATGCTTGATTTACTACCTGTAAAAATCTTTACAGATCAGTTTCTTTAATAATTATTTGTATCAAATATTGATTGATTTTTTTAAAACAGATCATGATTTGCTGGCGTAAAGTCTTCGCAGTTTACTCTGTGTACACAAGCTTAGTCAATTTTTTTTTGCTTAGAAATTAGATTTCTGTAAGGCATTCACATATATGCATTTTTAATTTTATTGTAATAATAGTAATATTTCTAAAACTTTTCAAATAATATTTATGAAAGTGGAACTTTTCTATGATGTCACAAAAATTGCTGATATGCTTTGTAATTGTAATATATAAAAAAATATTCTGAGTGATAATTAGATGAAAAGAAATATTTACTTTCCAGTAATTACTTCTGTACTGAACCTTTGTGTGAATTACGTGTCGCGCACCTAATGCTTGCAGAGATTTACTCATTGCCGTTGGATCATGCAAATGTGACATTATAAACGTTAGGGTTGGTACTGTTACCTAAACACATTAATTAGTGCACGTTATTGACTTGAAGTATAAAAAATGAATCAGTGGTGATCAGATTATTTCAAGAAATCAGTGAGTAATTGTTTTAAATCTTAAGGAGTTCAATTAATAACTGATAATTATTAATTAGTTCTTGACGGAAAATAATCAAAGTTAGCAATTTTGAATTGGTATATTTGGGAGTTGGTTTTATTTCGATTTTAATTTGCTACTTTTTTCAGCAGAATTCTTCTTAATTAATTAACTTAGTTCGAAGTTCCTTTATAAACACAGAGCAAAAATTCGAAATTCTTTTTTAAAGTCATAAAAACTGAAAATGATACAAATTAATTTGGACAGAGGAAGTACTGTTATCAATGCTGAATTTTGATAGTGAAAGAAAGTGCAAACAAAACTTTATCGTATTTTTTTGAGCAAAATGTTATAATTCATAATTTTAAAAGCTTACGTCTTTTAAAAATTTACGTATACCTTTACGTGAGCTTTAAATTGTTCATTTTTTCTCAACTCAGCATGGGCAATACTGGATAAATAAAAAGGTATCTGAAGGCGTTCATCCAAAGCAAAAATACACAGAAGTAATCGACTAGCAAGTTCAAATTCATTATCGTTGCATTTTTTCATCTCCTTAACACAAATTTTTTGATACATATTATTACTTCTGATCACTAAAATCAATGCCAAATACCGATTTTTCTACAGTTTTATCAAACAAATTGTATCGATTTCGATTTAAATATTCATTTAAAAAAAGTAAAAATTTTGATTTTAGCAAATAAAAGAAAGCCTAAAATGGTATTTTAAGAGGTCAATTTTTTTTAAATTTTACATTTTTAGTGAAAGGAAGTTGTCAATTAATTTTTCAAATTGAAGCAATTTTTTTATTTGAATAATTTCAGAAAGGCAAAGTTCAAAGTTGGTTTCAACCTGTTTCCATAGTTTTCGAATTGCGTTGTTTTGTGATGAATTTAAATCACCCGAAATTTGAATATTTGGTTGCAATGCTAATCTGTAATGCATAGAAATACAAAACAAAATTTTAAATATTTTTTTTTTTATATAAAAAAAAAATTTTATATATCATAAAATTTTTTTTTTATATAAAAAATCACCCGAAATTTGAAAATTTTATATATCATAAATGTACTAAAAATGTAATTGCAATAAGTAATACATAAAAATATACATCTTGAACAAATGAAACAAAAAAAACCTAAGACTGCTACATGAAAAGGATAAAGTTTTGAGATTCGATTCCATCAAAGCTTTCTTTAACTTCCTGAAATGTAAATGTATCACGTCAGATTCAGTTTCTAATTTTAGATTCTCAAATTTTTAAGCCTAAAAAATGAATTAGAATTTGACCTTTGCTCTGAATGGCTCCTCATCGCTAGTGCATGCTTCAAACGTCCTGGCGATTGCATAGGCAATGAAGAATCATTTTTACTGCAAAAATAGCTTGCTAGCGATGATTGCCTTCGTAAAATACGTACTAATTTATCCTGAAGTGCAAATTTAATTTCAAATATGAATTTTGAGATTGAAATTTGCGCTCTAGCTGACCTAAAATTAATACTGTCTAACTACAAAATTTGACTTATAAATTGACTTATTAAAAAAAATTACAAAATTTGACTTATTTGACTTATAAATTTTGACGAAATTTGATTTTTTTAAAGTTTTTTCAATCGCCAAATTTAAAAATTTAATAACACGTAGTTATCAGAACGAAAAAAAGCAAAGATAAAATAGTAAAGAAAAATCAAAATGAAAATATTTTTCTATTTCTTGAAAGCTAAATTTAGTGTCAAAGAGGTCAGAAAACTTAACAATATACTTCAAGTAATTTCAAAAGTAACTTCAAATGATCAAAACTGATTCACAAGTCTTGAAAAATTGCATAATTTTTTGGTTACTTCACTTTATTTTGTAGTTCTAAGCTTGTGTGAAAGTATTTGAATAAGCAAAAAACATCAATATTTGAATGAAATATTTCTGTAATAATATGATAAAATAGAAATTAAGATAATTTATAGTTGGTTAAAATTTTTGATAAAAAAATTTAGCAAACTTTTATGAAAAAAAGCAAAAGACTATATTAGAACACAAAGAATTATTGATAAATCCAAAAGTTATAAGTAAATATTTGTAAATGAATACAAATAATTTCGCTTTCCAGAAATAATTAGTTATTATTGTAATAAAAAAATTATACTACAAAAATTTTTTTTAATTATAAAAAAATTAATTTTTCAAAATGGAAATGCAAAGTTAAAATTTGAAAAAAGTTCTTACTGAATGTTTTGGAGATGAATTCGAAGATTGTCTCACTAAAACTGTTTTTTTTAACTGCGCGGGATTAATCGCTGATTCCAAATTTCCCATTTTTTAACTTGACAAAGGGATTCAGTGATGGTTAATTAAGTTTAATTTTGAAATGAAAGTGAACTAAATGTAGCGGAAAGTTCAACTTTACTGAAGTGAATCTTAAAATTATTGAGATTCTATCTTGCAATACAAACCGTTTGAAATTTGAATTTTAGAATGATGATGTGCATATCGACGTGTTTTTGAACTACAAAATTTGCATATATGAACAAGCAACGAGAATTCAGACAAATCTATTTTTTTGCAAAAAAAGTTTAGTATTGAGTTTTTGGCAATTTTAATATATTTTTTGAATTAATCTCTTACATTGTTCTAGACTATAGACGTAAATTTCAAACCTTTAAATTAGCTTTATTTACTGAAACTGTAACAACAGATATATTTTACAAACGTCAAATTTAAATAAAATAAATAAAAATAAAAAGTGGTTGTTGAAAGATTTGTACATCATAATGAAGAATTAAGATATATTAATCATCTCAGGAATGTATAATAGCAATCATGATGGATAAAGGTCAAAAATTGAAAAAACTAAAAATTAGAAGATTTTATTTGTATTAATTTTCATGCTCAACTTACTTAACATAAAAATATACATATACTGATATGATATGATATGATATGATAGAGTGGTACGACATTTTTATTAAGTTTATCGCTTCAAGTTTTAACTATAGTACTGATAATAATACGTAGCAGTTAATGCAAAAAATTTGTGATTACATCACTAAAAGAATGATCTTAATTTAAACACTGTAAAATAATCATAATCGAGAATCTCTCCCATAAGATGTGTAGATTAAAATTAGCTTGAAAATTTAGCATACTTAAAACTTGTATAAACTTCATATTTTTGGTTACAAATTCATTGACCTTTGACACTGCATATGATTTAAATTTCACTTTAACATTTGCGCTTCGTTACTCGATGATTGATAATGATAACTAGAAATTAATAGAATTGCATAAACTATCTGCTAATCAGTCCTATTTTTAATATTTTTGTCAAAATAAACGCAAACTTTTTTCATAGATACTTGAATTAGATTTTTGAGAAAGTATAAATGCCATTTACAAAATAACTTTTAATAAGTAACTTTTAAGTTCACTTTAGTTCAAAATTTACTAATTTAGAAAAAATAGAAGTAAGTTATTTCAGTTAATGTTTCGCGGTAAATTAAAAAAATTTTCTGTAAAACAAAAATGATCGTAGCTCTTTTGCGCCAATCTCTCGAAAGACATTTATGCTTAGCAAAGTTTATTTAAAAAAAGTATTCTTTTGATATGTATTATTCAAAAAGAAGCACTGTGTCAGATAAAAAGCATTACTTTGAAGAACAAAGTAATTTTGATGAATTGAAAGTGGAAGTAATTAAGTGAATTATATGCAATGGCGCAGAAGGATTTGCTGAGAGGCCTTGAAGGCTTTTCCGGGTTATCTGAGGGATAATCACCGCTTGCCAGTATTCTTAAAACGGAATTATTCAAATCACGCAAGCAAATCGTTACGTTTAATTTGCTTTTAAAATTGAATTTGTCAACCTAAAAGCCAAATAAGTATTGCATCTTTACCATCTATTTAAATATTCGCGTGACAAAACGTAATACTTTCAAAATTGTTTTCATTTTATTTTTTATAAATTACAAAGTTAAATCTTTAATAAGTACCATTTTTTTCATAAGCAAATGCTATATTAGCGCTAATTAATTGTTCTATATTTGCAAATTTGCAAGCGTTAAAGATTATGCAAATCTGTAAGCGTTATAAATTATGCAAATTTGTATGTGTTAAAAAATAAATTTGATAGTGCAATTTGTTGTCGTCTAAACTTTGTAAGTAAGAAAAAAGCGTCATATTAATTAATTAATTGTGCTTTTGTTTATTTTATTAAATAGTAGTAATTATATTTTTGTTTTATTTTTATTAAATTAGAGCAAATCAAAATCTTGCATGAAATATAAACTCAACAAACTGACAGAAATATAAGTTAAAATTTTGCATTTTTTGTTGCACGTTTTTATTTTTTGAATTTCTTTAGTCATATTCAGGTTTGGAAAAAGTACTTAGAAAATCATATTTATCGAACTGATTTTACTTAAAAAAATACTGAAAAAGACAGTTAATTAAATGTGAAATTGTCATAATTGTTGTAAAATTACTCTTTTTTGAATTATGGAAAATTTAAGTTTATCTATTGATCGATTAATTGACTGATTTACTAATTAAATTAGAGAAAATATATTAGCAGAGAAATGTTTGACAAGCGTAAACGCGCCAAATAGTCTGAAAAAATGATCGAATATTTAAATTAAATTAATTCTTCTTCAAACTTGCATATCAGTCTGATAAATATTAGCGCAAAATTATGAAAATTTAAAATTTTTAACAATTAAAATAAAGCTTTTTTTTATAATTTTCAACATTTTTACACAGCGAGAGAGTACATTCAATGATAAGAATTGCAATCACAATTCAGTAAATTATTTCAGTACTGACCACAACTAACTTTTTTATTCCAATTCAAATTATCGTTTAAAATGCTAAATTATTCTAAAAATGTGTTGTGCTGCGAAGAAAATTGAATAATATTACAGAAGTTTGCATAAAAACAGTCAAATCTGAGGCAAACCAAATAATTATGCCATTTTTTTAGCATAAGAATATGCTAGCAAGCAATTTTGCTTTCTAAAAAGGCCAAGTTAATCTTAAATGCGTCCAATGGTCAGTCAAAAGGTAAAATTGTCCAATGGTCAGTCAAAAGGGAATTGCTACCTTTGCTTAACTTCACTTGTTCCAATAACAGACAATTAATTTTTGGTTTAGAAACATATTTTGCAAAAATTTAAGACTTTTATTGATTAATAACTATTTATAATATAATTTTGAATAAAAACATTATTTTAATCATACGAAAATTAAGAGAAATGCACAAAATTAACATTATCCAAAAAGTCAAATAAATTCGTAAATTACAGATATGATATATATACAAGTCTTATCACTGCATCTGACAGCTAAAAAGATCACTGCTAAAATTATGATTGATTGATTGAGTTGAGTTAAATGCAAATTAGATCAAAATTTGACTTTTCCACGATTACTTTCAGTTTCGTACTAAAAACTCAGAACTTAAATAAATGAATCATAATTGCAGTCATGAACTAGTTAAATTTTATTTTGTATCATAAGAAAGTGATGAAGTATTAACTTTTATTTCACAGTACTATTTTAATAGTCTTAACAAGTCTATACTAGTTGCAAGCAAATCTTTCCAATTTTTAGGTACAATTTGCAAGTTTTGAGTCACGTAAGATTTTTATGAATTGTGACGATGAAAACAAGAATTGCAAAAGATATAGAAAAAGATTTTAAGTAATAAACTTCGAAGAGGTGAAGTATTAATTTGTGTCAAATTGTATCTCAAGCTTTAACTTAAGTAATTAAATTTTTAATGATTATATTAGAATAAATTTACTAGAAATAAAAAGCTAAAAGGTTTTGCAATAAACAATAAGAATTTTAAAAAAATTTGCATATTATTTTTTTTATTTTTTCTTACTGATGTTTTAAATTATTAGCTTTTTAAAGGAATGGATATTATTTATACTCTAATTATTATAATTGTTTTGCAGTTTTTAAATTAAGATTCGTTTCCCGCGCGTGTCTTAGCTATCCATGCACATTATTTTTATATTGTAAATCTTTCAATTGCTGTTAAAAATACATTTTAAAAAATCGACAATTAATTCAATTACAAAATATAACTTATTTCAATGCATATTTAGTGCACTTATTGATTTATTAATTCTGGTAAATTTTTTATTTTATTGATCGCAAGTAAGCAACAATTTCCTTTTAGAAATTTGCGAACACTTAATTTTTTCAAACTTTATATTAAAAAAATTCCGCAGTGATAATAAATCACTGAAGAATATTGACAATTCCTTTCATGAACTTCAATTCCTCCTTATAATTAAGGGATTATTATCGAATATTGTGTTTATGGAAAAAATATTAAGATTATTTTGTAATTTATTAGACTGCGCAAGTTCACAATAGTGCTTATTAAGTACTACTGTTGTTGATATCAGCCTTATAAAAAGATGGTATTTCTATTAGTTGCTGCCATTTATCATAATTGCTTTCGTATTACTGCTAATTATTACCAGTGATGATTATTTATTATTGTAGTTATTAATAGTTATTTTATTATTAAACAATTACGGAAACTATAAGAAAACTGGAAGCAACGGTTACTATTATCATCATTTGCTATCAGTTAATGATTTTTTTTCGCTCCATTTAGAAAATGTTATCCCTTAATATTTGTGCATAATTATAGGAAAAGTAATAATCGTTATACTATTATTTTATAATTATTTATGGTCATATATAATTATCAGTTTCAGTTTTAGTAAGTAATCATTATTATTATGCGTATATTTGCGCGAAATTACAAGCTAAATGAAGTTTCGGAAACGTTTTAATATTTGAATAAATGGTTTTGAGCGAAAAAATTATGTAATATTCTTGAGATCAAATAATTGTATAGTGTACCTGACAAAAAAATTTGGGCCGCGAAAATAAAATCTCTAATAATTGATGGCATGGATAAACAAGAAGACGGATGAGTACGAGATTGGCAGAGTGGGATTAAGCTGTGCAGAGACTTAACTTGTTATGAGATTGTTTACTATGAATAACCATCCAATTTTTTTCAACTATTTAATTTTTTCTAACTTAATATTTTGTTATTAAAAATTCTTTTTCTACATTAAATTTATATTTATTTGTTGATTGTGTGCTATGTAATTGATTTGTTTACTACTTGCAGCTGAGTTTAAACAAAGGTTTTAGATCTATATATATTAGTTTTTGTTAATATCTATCTAGATTAGTCTTCGTTAAGATCCATCTAGATTAGTTTTCGTCAAGATCTATCTAAATTAGTTTCATTGTATTCTCTCAGTTATTAAAAACATTACATACTAACAATTTGCAGATGTCTAAGCCTTCGAATAAATAATTCTCTTAAAATTTCTTAGTATAAAGTTGCATAATTTTAGCTCATTTCATATTCTCTTTCCATAAGTAACTGAAGCTCTTGAAGAAATAATTCACCTAAAATTTTCAGCTAAAATGTGTAGAAAGTTTAATTTATTTGGTTAATTCTAGTTAAATTTGTGTTCCAGTAACTGAGAATTTTATATAATATTAATTTTTGATACTGATCTCTAGTGCTCGGTTTTTTTACTACACATTTCAAATATACTAAGAAATTTGAAAATTTAGAAGTAGTTCATCTCAAATTATGAATGCTTTTGGTGTCGAAAAAATGTGTCAAATATTTTATATTATTTGTTCTGAAAATTATCATTAAGTCATAAAATTGTAATTATTATAAAGTTATGATTATTAAATGCCTGACACTCTTAATTTTCACCACTTGTGGTAGAGGAATTTCGGTTACTTACTTTGCCCCTGGTTTTCTGAACTTTAATTTGTTGATAAATCTCAACTAAATGATTAAATTCAGAAAGATTGTTATTTCTTACAGTTCTCGAATTTAAAATAGCAGTAATTTTTTATTTTTACGTTTTTTCCAGGACTGATTTTGGTCGAATCACATAGATGTCTAATCCAGAGCATTCCAACTCAATTCTTAGTAATGATACCCTTTGTACCTGTAGTTTTAATAGCAGTATTGAATGTAGTGACAGTAAGAATGCAAGAAATCGGATGCAATACCTTTCACTTGTGCCGCTTTTACGGAAGGTAAATTGTTACATTTGTTATTTTTTTTCTACATAAAAAAATTTGCATTACTACAAAGGAATCAATACACACAAGCTACACATTGATTTCATATTTTCCCCTTTGATAAATTTTGTTATAAAAGAACTTAATTGCATTGTTTTTGGATTAGATTCGTATTCAATTACATTTTATCAGTATTATTCATATTTACAATGCGTAATATAACAGTATGATATAAATTAGTCTAGAAAGAAACGTATGACTCGTAATTAATTCGAAAGTAATTCCTAAGCATTTTGTTTTGAAGTGCATATTCCTTTTATCATGTAAAAAGTCGTTCTCGATGGAACTTAACATTTAAAATGGCTAATGACACACACACCATTCCATCATATGATCTTGTCTAAATTTTTATCTGTATTAGATTTAAACTTTTTAGTTTTAGTTAAAAGTTATTGCTTAAGTATAAAGTATATTGCAGGAATCCTTAAGTGGTAGACATCATCAGAAGCGAAAATCATCACTTTTGGATGAAACATTCGAAAAGAAAAAGCCAGCATTAAGGTAAGTAAACTTGAGAGTTTGTATTGAATTTAGAGTTTTTTAATTGACTAGATTTGCAGATTTGATGTTTCACTATTTTTGCATCTTTAAGTTTCTAATCGTTGGCTAAATTAACTATATGAAATTAACAAGATGTTTTTGATTATGTTTCGCTGATTTTTCGTATGTTGTATGTTTTGCTGTCTTTTATGTTTCGTATTTATTGGTTTACACCAATAAAATCTTTTCTTTCTAAATTTCATCTAATATGAATGCTGCATTTTTTTTCCGTTCAGAAGCTGTCAGAATAGTAACACTAGTTATAATATAATCCCGTTTTGAAAAAAAATTTCAGTTTGTAATTTTACGAGTTTTTAAACCTTAGGTTAGCTTGAATATCATGGAGATATCGTGAGTTATTTTTTGGCATAATATTTATCCGTCTAAAAAAGCTCAGATTTCGGTCTGGCATTTTTTTGGTAAATGCTATGTCGGAAATATATGTAAAGTTATCGCTTATTGCTTGCAAGTATTTAGATAAATATCGTAAGCTTTAACTAAGAAATGTAAATCAGATGCAGATGTTAGAAGGACAGTGTCAATCATGGGATGATTTAAGGTTTGTCAGCTTGCAGTAGCCAGCATTAGTTTCATTACTTGCTTTGATTGCTTACTTTGAAGGATATTATTCATTTCTTGTTTTTAAATTCATTTCTTAGGATTAATATTAAGTCCTTAGATTGGCAGTATTCATGAAAATTAAGAGTGGATAGGGTACTTTGTGATAGTGGATAGCTTTCCTCAGCTTTTAATTAATAACATTTATTCATTTTTTAGGATCAAAATCATGTACTTGGTTTGGAAGTATATAATATACAAATGATTTTTAGCAATCAGTTGATTATCATATTTCATTATTATATTGAACAGTTCTTGACTTTATGTCAGTTTTTCGTGTAGTTCTAAAAAAGTAGACTTCAATTCTTTCTTCTTACTAAATTTATATATGAGCGACAGCTTTTGAAAGTGGTATGGTATAGAGATGAAAGAAATGATAGTGATTAGTAACTGCTATCTCTTGCACTGTTTGGCTGCTTATTCAGTTACATACTTGTATCTTTCTTCAACATTTTTGCTCAGGTTTTCCATTTAAATAACAAGGCTTAATTGAACTTAAGAAAGAATTATTGGTGGGGAATCATTTTCACGAGTTCTAAAATATCCAGCTATATTTGCTTGTCTCATTTGGTCGTTAGTTACTGATTACTGGAAATGAATGAGAGTGTTAAAATAGTGATAAAATTGAGCTAACTCAAAGACATATTCGCAAAGGAACTTCTCTTACATTTTTACCAAATACCTGTGAATGGATTGCAATATTGTTTAGATATTATTAAAAGTAATTTTTCAAATTAAACAAACTCTCTAAGGTAACGTAGGCGTTATTTGCGCAGTTGGTATACTCATGTATTCAAATATTTAGAAACCAAGTGGCCGAATATCCCATCAGAATAGCTTTTGACATGATTTATTTGCGGTATTGCTAGTGAATATCGGTACGCACCTTGAGCAATTAGTGTTTAATACATTCTAGAAAACAAGTTTCGAGACTTGATTTTAAAGTTTTCATAGCTGTTTTAAGGATTACTCGTATTTATCTGACTTTACTGACTCGCATTAGAGGTAGTTCTTGATTGAAAGTTGGCTTTTCTCTTTCACAAATAAAGATTATTTCGTACTGCTCAAAAATATATCTGTGAAAGGAAGTATATTTCTCTATTCTGTTCTTAGTTTTACTTTTTGAAGAATATGACAAATTGATTCTGTAATTAACATTTTTCGTTCTCAACGCGAAGTAATTTTTTATTTATAAGAACTAGTTTGTTTCGGTGCTCTATGGGATCATGCTTGATTTGAATCCACTCTATATGAAGATGGGATTCTGGTTTATATGACTTTGAAATTTAGTAAATAAAAAATGAGTATGATTCGTCAATTGAATGGTGCCGTTAATAATTGTAGAGCTTTTTAAGTGAATTATTGGTGGATAGCATACTACAGAATGTGATGACTTTATGAGGGAATTACGATGGGAAATAATATATCGACATTTCTGCTATTACTGGATAAATGTTTCTACTATTTAATTCAAAGCCGTGCTAAGCAAAAGATTATATAATTTTATTGCCAGCTAATCTCTTACATATCATCATTAAAGCTGCGCAGAAGACTTCGCTGTTGCTACTTTCGTATTTTTAGCTACTTGACACTCATCGTAACCACCAAATTGGAATACCTAGAATATCGTTATTTACGCGGATGGAAGCTTTTGTGGAGATTGCCTTGTTTTTAGTGATCTCTAACTTTTCATGATTCTTTGTATCACAAAATATGAAAACATTATTGTCTGAGCTTCTCTAGTAATTTTCAGTGATTTTTTTTTGCATTTGAAAAAAAAATCGTCTTTTGTATTGAAATCAGTTTGAGGACAAAACCTGTTTTATGATGCTGTTGCTATTTTGAACGTTAATGCTGCGTTCGCTTGAGAAGGCAATATTGTTTGTTCATTTTGTGTACGTGTCAACTAGGTGAGAATATTGAGGTTGCTGCAAAATATCTTTGTTACAAATTTATTTCATAGTATCTCAATCAAGTTGATAAGCAGTTGCAAAAATGTTGCTGTAAATTATCAAAACTTCATTTTAAAAATTTTTGAACCTTTTTTTTAAACTGATCAAATGTTGAAGCAGTTTTTGATACCATTTTTACGCTATATTAGTTCCGATTCACTGTTAATTTCTTGCATTGTAATTAGCTTTAAATAGTTAAGGAAAAGAAATCTTTAATAGCATGAAGATTTCGTTTTTTTTTTCACTATTGAACTAATTTTTTCATGATTAATGAAAAGTTAGAAATCTCCTAGTGCATAAAGGGAATTTGAACTTAAAGATAAAAATTTAGAAATGAGTAAAAAACCAATGATATTGAGCACAAAAGAATAAGGACGTAACTGTTTGGTTACTTTTTCGAATTTTTATCGGATAACAAACTGTATCGTCTACATATTCCCAAATAAAACTGATGAAATTGTCGGACAAAGGAACGTCGAATTCAATACAAAGAATGTATGAACTACATTTTTTTTCTGGGATTATTTGATGTCTTAGGAAATATGTGAAGCATTTCAGCTCTCCTAATGTTTAATAGGGTTTTCAGCCATGATTTTTTCCAGCTTAGCGGTGGAGCATAGTGATTTTGATCATGAACATCGTGATGATTTGCGTTCATTCACGACAGACGAAGTGATGCTGATAGCTGATTGTAAAAGTTTACCAGAAAAATATAAATTACTGGAAGATATGGGTAAGTTTTTGCTTAATTAATTTTGTATTGCTTCTGTTAATAATTTTGAAAATACTTTTGCGCTGATACTTTTTTCAAAAAGAAGTTATTTGTACAGAAAAAAAGAAATACATGCAACGATGTCAAGATTATATTAATGAGGGATCTTACGATCAATTTCGTTCACATGCCAATTTGATTCTTAATCGTTTTCTTACTGCTGACTCAGTAGAAAATAATAAAGAAGAGAAAGATGTTGAACTTGAGAAAGAATTCGGATCTGAATATGGAATTGACATTAATGAAAGTGTGTTCAGTTGGATCCAACATTTCAAGGTAGTTTTCAAGCTAAGAGTTCAAAATAAGTCACGAAATATTCGATGTTGTGGAAGCCAGTTTTTACTGAATTATGTTATCATTGCAACTTGAGATTACTTGTGTAGTCCTTATCGTCCAATAAACACAAGGAATATTATCTCTAAATACATAGTAATTATAAAAAATAAGTAATTTGAACGTAAAATGTACAAACTAGGAGGTTGCAGCAAAAAGAGCTGTCCCGAATATTTCGTGCAAACAAATAGTTATTTTTTATTTGTCAGGATAATTTTAAATGAATATTTTGATCATAGGAAATTTCAGTTACTTTGTGCTGTGGAACAAATTGATGCCCTTTCTACTTTGGTGAATGAATGTTCATTAGATCAGATTAAACATTTACGTTCTTTAATCGAACCTTTTTTTAAGAAAGATTTCATAAGGGAATTACCGAAAGAGGTCAGTTTACATAGTTATTTTTAGACATTGAATTATTTTCAGTGAACGTAGTTGAGTTGTGTGATTCTGTAGCATGTCTACAGTCTTGTTTTTCAGCTATTTTTAATGAATATTTAATTTTTTTCAGTGTAGTAGGTGTCAAGGATTTGAGTGTACTTTTATGATAAATATATACAACGTTATTAAGAAAATTCTATGTAAGAAACTTGAACGAAATATATTTCAGATCGCATTGTATATAATGAGTTTTTTGTCTCCTTCTGATATTACTCGCATGTCGTTGACTTGTCGATACTGGCGCAGTTTAGCTGAAAACAATCGATTGTGGAAACAGAAATGTGCAGAAGCAAATGTAATTCCACTAGATGAGCCCAGGTAAGCAGTGAATTTATCTACAAAACGTTTTGAATGGATTTAAGTGCAGGCAATCAGTAGCAATATTATTTCAAACTTTCATGATTGTTATATTTCTACAGTGATCGAAAAGGTGGTGCATGGGCAGAGACAGCATCGACAAGCGGTATTGAAATAGTCGGTTATCGTCCTGTTTCTAGTTATCACCTTGCTTTATTTACAGATTGTAATCCACGCAAGATTAGGTAGATATTTTCATTTTATTGGATACCGTAATTTATTGCTTAATTTTACCACAATTTTACCGCAGTTTTTTTCATCGAAATTTTCTCAGCTGTATTAAGAAAAATTTATCTCTTTTGTCAACTTCGAGACAAGTTGAGTGTGTTCTCGGAATTCTTAAATGCCTTCATTCAGATCAACGAGCAAACTGCACGTTGTTTTTCAGTCGGTATTGTTTATTAGCAAAATCAATAATAGAGAATAGTGCTTATGGTTAAATTTATTGTGCAGTCTTGGTTTTACTCTAAATACTGTGTTTATTGCTCTTGCAGTTCTAACCAGCTTCTGTGAGAACAATATTATCAAACTTTTAACAATAAAAATTTTACAGGTTTCATTCAGAATTCAGTGATTCATCAAACAGTGTTGGTTGTGAAAGGTTAAAACTTCTTATTTTTGAAATTAATGAAATAAAAGTTTATCTAATTGAAAAAATAATTTTTTTCAACTATGCAGGTAAAAAAATATATTTGTTCAGTTTATCTACTAAACAAGTATTATTTTTTTTTGCGATTTTTTTCAGCACTGGCAGAAAAATAAATTTATAAATTCAGGTCAAAGTGGAAGGCAGTTTACTTGCGGCATCGGCGTATCTTAGCTAATTGGCGTTATCGCCCACTCAGTGGATCTTGCATCTTAAAGGGTCACGATGAACATGTGATAACATGTTTACAAATTCGCGGTGACATAATCGTAACCGGTTCAGATGATAATACACTAAAGATATGGTCGGCTAGTAAAGCTACTGTAAGTTTCCTTCAAAATTTGTTTACGAATGATCGGCTTTATTAAACAGTAAACGGAGTTTTTAATGATAAATAGTACCTTTTTCAAATAGTATGAATTTCAGAGCGGTTTTATTTTTGCTTTGTTCGATAACTACAGTTCAATAACTATAGAAGTACTTGATAACTCGTAAAATGAAAATAAAACTTAGTGCGTAAGCCGATGGCTATGTATTTGCAACATATGTTACAGTGTTTGCAAACATTAGTTGGTCATACTGGAGGCGTGTGGTCGTCACAAATGTCAGAAGATGGTAAAGTAGTGACTAGTGGCTCCACTGATAGAACAGTGCGTGTGTGGTGTGCAGAAACAGGACGATGTTTGCATTGTTTGCAAGGTCATACTAGTACAGTCCGTTGTATGGCACTGAAAGAGAATTTGTAAGTTTAGGTTTTAGAAGTAGTAGTAGTAAATTGGGTATACTTCATCGTTAGAAACACCAGATTCAAAATTCATAGTTATAATTAAAAATTTGGAAGCATGCTAGTGGTTCGAAACATGTTAGTCAAAAAATTTGAAAATGTACAATTTTACGGTTTCAATCTTTCAAATTATTTACTTCATTTCTATCATCGGAGTCTTATTTTTCTTTGCATCTATTCACTCGTGATTGGTGAATGGTCTCATCTTCTTTTTGTGCTTGTTATTGCTTTTTGACTGGTTTAATAATTAATTGATCCAGATCAGTAAGTTTTCAAGTCATTTTTTTAGTGTAAAAATTTAATGCAAGGATGTTTCATAAGGAAAATTATCTTGACTGTTATCTTATTTGCTTACTGTCACTATTTTGCAGTACTTGGAATTTTTGAAATTGTAGTAGTATTCGGCTTTTCGAATAGTAATTTATTTTTAAATGCTTACTGAATCAGCTGAGCACTAAATTTGAAAAAAAGAATGGGAATAAAAATTTCAAAATATATCGGTCAAGCTTTTATAGCTTCAATAAAAAAATTTTTTGATCACTTTCATTGCACAGAAGAGTTACTATTCGAAAAAATCTGAAAGAAAAATTTAGCTTTTGCTGTTTTACGCTGATAATGTATATCGTATAAGAATATTTGCCTAAGACATTTTTAGACTTGCTACTGGATCTCGTGATACAACAGTCCGTGTGTGGAACATAAAAGAGGGAACTTGCAAACGCATTCTTGAAGGTCATGTAGCAGCTGTTCGTTGTGTACAATTTGATGGTGTGCGTATTGTTTCCGGGGCATATGACTTTTCAATCAAGGTAACTATTTTTTCAAGAAGAAATTCTTAAACTTCTCATTTTTTTTGTCGCTGTAGTGTAAAGAAACATTTAGTCTATGAGTGTACTTTTTTTGGGTGTCTTGTTCGATTTGTCTTTTAACAACTTTTTATGACTGAAACTTTAAGCGATTCTTTCAGTGCAATACTATCGAAAATAGTTATTGGATTAGTTTGAAAATTTTTGGTGTTATAAAAACTAAAACATATTTTAGAGTATTCGGATCATCTAAATCATTATCAAAATAAATTTCTGTTTATAGTGGGACGTATATTTAAGGTCTGGAATGCTGAATCTGGCGAATGCTTGCACACTTTAACCGGTCACAGCAATCGAGTTTATTCATTGTTAGTAAGTAATTTTCAACTCTCTGAATCCATATTGGTATTTGTTGCCAACATTTTCTGCTTGAAGCCTTATCATTTTCGTTGGATCTCGAGCTTTGAAATTTATGTGTCCTTGTGCCAAATTTTTTACTGCTTCATGATTAAATTGGTAGTACGTTTCATAATATCTTGTTTTGAAGACATAACCTTTGCCAAAAAAATATTTTTGTGTTAATAATGACGATCATGAATTTTAAAACTCAGCACCAATCAAAGTCTAAAAAATGTCATTGTATATTTTTTAGTTCGATAGTGAAAGAGATATAGTTGTTAGTGGTAGTTTGGATACAACTATCAAAGTATGGAATATTCGCGAAGGAGTATGTGTACATACTTTAATTGGTCATCAGTCTTTAACGTCAGGCATGCAGTTAAGAGGCAGTACACTTGTTTCTGGAAATGCTGATAGCACAATTAGGGTCTCTTTTTCTTAATCTGAATTAAAATCGACTTTTGAATTCTATTGCACCGTATTGTTTTCAGTCTTTTCTATTTTTTTTTGTGAAACATTTTTCCAATCTTAAAAAATTTATTCTAGATATGGGATATTTCGGATGGGCAATGCAAATATACTTTATCCGGTTCAAACAGACATGCTTCTGCTGTGACCAGTTTGGTGTTTCTTGAGAACGGTTTAGTTGCTACAAGTAGTGATGATGGTTCTGTCAAGCTGTGGGATATAAAACACGGTAAGAGTTCATTGCGTTGGAGCGTTAATTCAATGTTGATGAAACATAGAATCGAGCAGTAGTATGTTTCTTAATATTGTCTTAGGTGTCTTTGTGCGTGATCTAGTTCGGCTTCGGTCTGGTGGTTCTGGTGGATGTATTTGGCGTTTAAAGGCGACACCGACAATGTTAGTGTGTGCGGTAGGCTCACGTAATGGTACCGAGGATACAAAACTCATATTATTAGATTTTGATGCGGATTATCCATAGTGCCATCAAATAAGAATACTTTTTCATTAAAGTTAAAAATCATTCATTTCGAAATGATTCTGTGCGCTCATTCATAATATCTTGATTTGTTATTTTTCTGTCGTAATGGATTATCTCACATTTTCAACTGGCAAAAAATATACATATTTCATCTCAAAAATTATTCGTATTTACCAGTCATTCATTCAAGTGCAAGCAAACATTCCATGTATTTGCGCTACTCTTTACCAACACATAAGTGTGAATTCTTTCATTTATACCTTATCTGTAATGTAATTTCTGGAAAAAGCCTCTTTTCAACCATGTTTTTCTTATTCTACTTTTTTATGTTCTTCGGTTTTTCTGTTCTTTATATATGTGTAAAATTACAAAAGGAATTTAATGACTTGATAATCAGTATACTAATTAGGAATCCGTGACTTATTCGTGATAAATCCCATATCATTTGTATGGAATGAAGTGAAGAGTAGTAATTTAAGATCACTTTCAACAGTCTTTCATATCTCTTCGTACTTTCTTTTTTATCTTACCTTTCATATTTATACATTGCTTTCCTTCTGTTCTTCATAGCAGGATACATATGTTTTCTGTGTGTATGAGGCTATCTGTATTAGCATTCAGAAACAAATGGTTTGAGTGATGTGATGTCATTGATGAGATAAACTTTGAATCTCATTTGTTACAAGCGCACTGTTGCGGGTTGTGACAGTCTGGCAGCTAGCGTGTCTCATTAGGTCGTTATAGATGTAGTAGTATGGGCAAAATTTGATATAATTGTGTTGGTACTCTTTAACGAAAGCAGTCCTTTTGTGAATTATACATGTGTGGATTGCTTTTGGGTAAGTGGTCTATAGCTGCTGGTATATGAAAGGCCAAAGCTAGTAGTCTGCAATTGGTTATGTGCACTTGGTATACATAAAAAGAGGTCCACAAGTTATATTCTGTAAGGCATACTCGAAAGATGTGAAAAATTTTTGATTCCTTGCATTCACTTATCCTCAAATTTCGGAATTTGCAAGTAAATCGAGATGGAAGCCAGATCACGTATTAGTCACCTGATAATTGCTCTTTCCCTTGGTTTAATCTGTACTACCCATGCAAGTGTTAACGCTAACTTATGTGACGTGGGTTGTGAAATTGATCAATAATCAATATTGAGTATCAATATTCTGACTGAAAAATTTAAGACTGGTTCAAAGATTGAAGTCAATATTTGAGAGGTAGAGTTTCATTTTCGTTGACTACTAGTGAGCTGCAGTAGATGTATTGAGGGGCGCTTTTTTGCTCTATTGAAAATTCGCTCGAAATATTCGGCGCCCAAAATTTCCAGTAATGTGAGAAGAGATTTGACTTTCCTTTCGATGTTTTGCAATGCTTCCGGTATTCCATGAGTCTTGGAAAAACTTCTATGATCCAGTACATGGTTGGCATGATGGATTAGATAACTGAACAATGGCTGACAAAATATCACTTTTGATAACATTCAGCGCTGAATTTTTTGCGCATTTCCTAATAATTGTTAATAAGTTATTTAAATATCAAAAAAATCAAAACTGCAGATTATCCGCTTTAGAACATAGTTACGTCATTACCACCGCAAGATATTCATTTATTTGTTATTGTTTTAGATATAGTCGCGAATGGCTTCTGTGTTATTTTATTTCCATCTACATTAATCTCATTATTATTTTAGCCAAATAACATGACTAACCTACTTTACTTTTATTAATTACTTATTGGAGCTACTCACATCATGAATCCGGTTAGTTATAATTATATTCTCTTTTATTTTATTTTTATTTTTTTTGCTAAAAATTGTGCATATTATCTTTATCCGTGCTAGAAATAATGCATAAGTACAGTGTAGAAATAATGATGCATAAGAATATGATGAAAACATATTTTCACTACTCAATATTCGTAATTTATGGACTTATTTTGAGAAGAAATTTTCGTTTATTTTTCAGGGCTCACGTAAGTCGTATCGAGATACAAATACGTGGAAAAATAGTGGCAACCGGAATTTCACTAAAGTTTTGCAAGTACTATCAGATGATTTTGTCAATGACATTACTGATGGTAGTAATGCTGTTACAGCGTTACCTGCTAGCCAACAGTGTATTGATCGTAATGTTACAGAAATGCAACAATCTGTTTCGGTATTATTCATAATCTGGCAGTTGTTAAATTTGTGCAAAATTTTTTCTGCTCGGGAATAATTTTTTTTAGCATATCAAACTATTATCCACTCATGTCCATCAAGCGATTTTTCCTAACAAATGCTTTAATGTATCCAACGACACCATTTATCGTCGTCCACTCTCGGATTGCAAAAATACTTCGTAAGCACAAATTGCATCAATTTTTCCTCTTTAAGAAACATATTTCATTCTTTTACGAAATATTTCTATCACTACATGTATGATTTCTGAAAGAAAATCCTTTTTCTATACCGTATGTGAGTAAAAGCCATTCATTTCATGACATATTTTTGTTTTAGACTAATTACTGAATGCGGTTTGTTCAGCATACAAATTTTAAAATTTACCAAACACAATATTTTCTTGATATTTAAGTTATGCTTCAGTATATAAAGAAGAATCTTTACAGAACAATTACGACATGGTTTCGTCCTAAAAAGTCTCATATTCCATCATGTCATTCACCGGAAAATAAAATCACGGGTACTTCATCATGCTCAGGGAATTCTGACTTGGCAGGTAACTTTACTAATAGATAAAAGTGGTGATCAGGCGAAATTCACATTGTAATTCTAGGCATGGAAGAAAATTATTCCCCAAATATGGAAACATCAAGTAATGTACACATAAATGCTTTGGATAAATTACTCGTTCCTTGTAATTCTGTGATTGGTAGTCAATGTTTGAAACGGCGTTCTGCTGTCAAAAGACCACTTCTATGCAATAAAATCGTTCACCCACCAGAGAAAGATAATACAGCCAAAATTTATCATTTTCTTCCGGTTACTCGGTTGGTATTGTGTATTTATTGTTTATTAATTAGAATAAGCTGTTGTATCACTGCAAACGATTTTATTATATTTTATTTACGTCTATAAGTAGCAGCACAAGCAGTAAGTCCAGCGTAAAGGACAATTTCCAAAAAAAAATTTACTACTCAAAATACTATTTTTTCTGAACTTAGATCAGCATCTGCTCTAAAAGCTGTGGAGTCTCCTGCTAGAAAACGCTACAAGATGGATGATATTGGTAATGCAAATAAAGATTCGAAAAGAATTAAAATATCGGAAAGAACGACTTACGAGGCATGGAATACTGATCACTTTTCTGCGGATAAAAGTAAATCGGTTATACAGTGCCCCATGGAAACTGACGTAATTTTTATGAATGTTTTAATATTATTTTAGTTAAAAGATGAGTTCCATAGTTTAATGACAGTCTTTTTATCATGATTTGTTTTCACCTCAAGAAGTTATGTAATTTTTAAAATAAGATACTATTTTTAATTTTTCTTATCTGGGAAACTAATCATTAATTCTGCAGGATGAGATGGAGGATGAGAGTGAAAATTCATCGCTTGTTTCAAGTCTTAGTTCCCCATTTCGCAGTCAGTTAAATTTATCAGATTCTGAAACTCATGATTCTTCATCACTTCCAGATATTCTTCGAGTTGTATGTTGATTTAGTATCATAAAATCTTGTTCATGTATAACTATTTTTGGTAAGATTTAGTCGAGGAACCCATCGGTTGTTTTATGAAAGTAATTGCAGTGAAGTACGATATAACCTCAAATTTTTCCAATCAGTTATGATATGAAAAAAACTCTTTTTACTTTTATAGGAATTGAGAAAAAAACAGTAGTTCACTGATATAGAAAAAATAATTGAAAATAGTAGAAATAGAAAATTTTCCTCAAAATTCAAGATTAATAACTCGAAGAACTCCGAGAAGTTTAATGTAAGTCACAGAAAATTTTCAGACTTCAAAAATAAAGCTATTATTTTCAGACCTATGGGCTTAAAATAGTGGAGAATCCTCATGTTCCATCAACTGCATTTGCATCTATTAGTGCATCAACAATGGCAGATTTGCTGAGTTCGATGCCAAATGACATTTTTTTGAAACATTACATTCTTATTGATTGTCGTTATCCATTTGAATATGACGGTGGACACATTCGAGTAATTTTTTTGGAAAGAGTTTTCATTGTACTGATTGAGTTTTTGATTTTTCACTTTTTTGTTTTTACAAATGTAAATGCATCTCTCAACACATAAAAAAAAGGAAAATTCAATTCTTTTCATGTCTCACTAGTTGATAATTTAAGTATTCAGTTTATAAAACATTTCTAATAACAGAAAATCTATAAATCAGTTTGTAATCTAATTCAGAGTTCTGCATTCTCGCAGAAATCATTATAATTTGTGTTACGATCATACAGGGTGCACGTAATTTATTCGATCCGGTTAAGATTGAAGACGTATTTTATCCTCGCAATTTAAATTCACGTGAACCTTTATATTTAAGAAGACCAATTTTTTATTGCGAATTTTCGCAAAAACGAGGACCAACAATGTTTGTTGACTTTTTAAAAAGCTATGCTCAAATTGTTTTATATATTTTTAATACATGCTAAGTCGAAAAAATTATGCGTGAACTTCAGAGATACCTTTTACAGGGCTCATGATTTACGAGCTTTTGATCGTATGAGGAATTTCTCAAGATATCCATTAGTAGATTATCCGGAAATGTACTTGTTGGAATTTGGCTATAGTACTTTCTACAGAACGTATGCAGAAAATAAACCAGTTAGTTCTATATAGCTTTGGAATAAATATTATAGACAGCAGTAAAAGTATGTTTATACTGACTTTATTATTTTCGTTTATTAAGAATCAATGAGTTCTGCATGATAGTTTTCAATGTTTTGCTTCTCAAGTTTTATTCGTTCATCTATGTGTTACATATTTGTTTGTAAGGAATGTTTTTTTCTAAAAAATTGAAAAAGTCTTTTTTTAAAAGTTCTATGTTTATTGAGGATCTTTTCGAGCCAATTGGATACGTCTCGATGGTTGATGAAAAATATCAGTTAGAATTAGGGCGTTACACTTTTCATCGTATTAGATCATCTATTCTCCATACATTGGCTAAATATCGTAGAAAAAATGTACGAACGGAACACTCAAAAAATCGAAAACACGAAAATCGCAGTGGCAATCCGGAACATTCTAGAAAAATGAATCAAACAATAACCCCTTCTCCTAATGCTTTAGTGGTTTGTTTTTTCACTATTGCTTCTTCATTAGCTGATTTTAACTAATATCAAATTAATCAAGAGAGAAAGTGTCAAAAATTATGCAGTGCCTTGAACAAGTTGAATTGAATGGATTATAGGTAATAAAAATGAATTGTAGTTTTGGTCAGCTAAATTGTGAGATTTGTTGACATATCATGAAAGTTTTTCAGTAAGTTACTCACTAACTTGTGAACTAGTGAAAACTATAAATAAAAGATTCAAAAAGTCGATAACTCATTATCGTAGCACTTCAAGAGAAAGTATTGCTGCACTAAGTTTTCCATAGTAATTTACTTTTCTACGAAAATCGTGTTGTATCTAATGCTTAGTGAACTAAAGATTTAAATAAAGGTAATAGTATGTATAAATTATAAATTTTTGCAGAGCGTGGCTAGTTCACCTGATTCCCCTTCGTATTTTCCAATGCGTAAATCTTCAGCTTCTTCCAAAGAAAGCAGGATGAAATTTTGGTCTGATCGTAACTCAAAGAATGATTATGTAGAAAATGAGGAGGACAGTCCTACCACTAGTTACAAGTGAAATTTTTTGCTCATTTACTTTACTGGTCAATCAGCCGGGATGATTCATTATGGTGCTATTATATTACTGAGCTATTATAATAATGTGTAGGTTTTTGTAAGCTCTCTGTTTGCCAATTGCTCATCAGAAATTAAGATTCAGTAAAAGTTAAAATTTTTTGTTTGGTTATAATGATACTTTGACAAATTATCACGAACTTGTGCTTGGCTTTGTGCTAGTGCTATTTTTGATGAATTTTCGCATCTCGTTTCATTAATGCCTTATAATGGTCCATATTTCCTTATATCATTGCCATTTGTCTGTCATTATTTTTGCCTTTCGATTCTATGCTTATCTTGAGCTAATACGTTGTATTGAAATCTCTATTTCTAGAGTGGATCTCTTATTTACCCACTACATACGGATCTCAAATTGTTATTTTCAACCTTTCTGTGTCATTTATTTACTTCGTCAGTTGTATTTTGGCCTACCGTTTTGTCTTTTTATTTTCATCTAAAAATTCTCTTCTTTGTTCTCTTATGACAATAATTTCATTTCTTTAATTACAAAATTCTGAAATAATTTTCGAATTTCAACTTCATCGCCTGATTTTTGTCGTCTCTTTCACTATGAAACATTTCTAGCACTGACCACTGAAACTTGAAATTTAAATTGTTAGAAGATTGAAGAAATATATTACTCGTATAGCAAATAAAATTTCATTGTATGACCATCTGTCGACCATGCTACGGTCTGTTCAACATACGAAAGATATTCCGTTTGTATCTGTTAAGCGTGAAATTGTTATAAAAGTTTTTTTCAATGGAAATATAATTAAAGAGTGTGTTATCTCATATTTTCTTCTAGTGACTACGAATCGGAGAGCCTGTTATCTGATTGATTAGTGTGTGGCTTAAAATATCTACGATAGCTAAATGCTTTTGGAGTAATGTCATCTGGCCAACCGGAGTGTCTCACTTCATTAGTTTCATACGTTCCGGATTTTACTTTTGGGCAGCGAACAGATATCAGAAATCAACTTACTACTAGTACTATTCAGGTTACTGTGTGAAATTCTTGTATATTTCTGTCATAAAGTAATATTCGTATGAAAATTAGGATTTCAGGGGCAGAATCTCTTCATTCCAGAAGTGTTAGAAGTTGTCAGTGCGCGTGGTAATACTAACTGCGAGTAAGTATTAAACTTTATTGTCATGCAGTTTTGATGCATGCTTTTACTCATCTCTTCCTTTTCACGATTAGCATGATGCAAAATGTTCTTGATATTCAGGGAAGATCATCGTTATTCACTATGATTTGTGTGGCTTTCAATTCCTTGTTTATTCAAAAATTTCTACATTCCTGCGGCAGATATTTTTTTTATGTGACGATATTTCCAGACCCATTTGTGAAAGGAGTATTTCACCTCCGTTACGCTCAGCGTTGAAAAAGACCAATCTGAAAAAATTTGAAGACAACACAGAAGACATAAAAAAAGAAGAAAGCCAAAGTATTCCAAAACGTCCTCTTGACGTAGTAAAAAAAGAAGGACAATTGAAAGCATTTCCTGCCCGATTATTGCAGAAAAAGAAGACAGTTGCTTTTGGAAGAACTGTCAATTTATCGCAAACTATAGAGGTGTGTTTATCATAAATTAATGCATATTTGTGCGCATTTATATTTTAAGTTTCTCAAGCATATTTGTTTGTGTTGTTAACTGAGTATTCTTGAGATAAAAGTTTTTCAAAAATATTTGAGGGTGCTTCAAAATCACAACCGAAATTATTGATGGATAGTAGCTCTCAAAACGATAAAATTCATAAAGTGAAGCAAAACAGCAGTGAGCAGCAACTCATGAATGAAGTATGCTACATTTAAGTTGATCATTATCAAATATTTTTGAAAGCAGTTTTAGAAAACTGAAACAATTTTTATAGTTGAAAAAATTAAAAGAAGATGTGCGAACTCTGCAAATTAAAATTGATGAATTATTGGTAAAAGATTCGGAAAGAAGTGATCAGTTTTTAAGATTGACGGAAACTCTAAAGGTATGGAAACTGTTACTGCAATTAATAAATATTTTAGCATTGTAAAAGCTATGTTGAATATCAAGCCTAGAAAACTATATATTCTCACTACATTAACTGGCTTCTATTCCTATCATATTGAGAGAACTAAAATTTTATTTTTAAATCTATTTATGCGTGACACAGAATTGTTTTTTTAAGATTTCACAGCTGGTTATCATCCTCTATTGTTTTTTTGCACTATTTTGTAGAGAATGGTAGAAAATTTCACATATACTCGTATATCGCGGGATAACAGTGATAACTGCAAAATGCGAGGAAATAAAGGCAAAGAAGTGAAACGTTATTTTGAAAAAGAAAATGTGTCTCCTGGTGTATGCTATTAAAAATTTTTAAGTTATAGATAAGGCCGGCTGCTATTTTTATTATCCATAGCAGGATGAAATTCGCTCACATATAAATTCCACTTTTGTTTGAAGCATCGGAAATATGTCTGGAGCATAGAAATTGTTATTTTCGTAAATTATTTAGAAAAAATATAGAGATAAAGATGTAGCCACAAATGGAACAAATGAAAATTTTTCAAGTGTTCCTCATCAAGGAGAATTCGAAAAAAATGTGAGTTACTGTAACCATTCTTTCTACCAGATTTATATATCTCAATGTTTTGAAGCTGTGGATTTTGATGAAATCCTTCGTTGCAGTTTTCAAAAGGTTTTTGTTTCTTGAATTTAGAAAAAACAAATTATGGAAGAGCCATCTAAAGAGGAATTGAAATGGGCAATGATGAAACGGAAATACGCAGAAAATGAAAATTTTAAGCGTTTAGTTGATGAGGCAATTATGAAATTTGGGGGGGATGAAAGTCTTGATATTTTTGCAGATCAAAACAAAGGCGATATCAGCAGGTTTCTTCATTACATTAATATATTAAAAATACGAACTTATAGTGAACGACGTGCTGCAGGCCTAAATTTTTCGAATAAGCGCTAAGATCTTGCTCATAAATTAACTTCATGTTTTGATTCCGACTATATATTAAATGTTATTTTTCACGTGGAATTTCCTTCTGCTATAAGTCGTTTTGAGTTACTCTTGTGCTTTTTAAATATAATATGCAATATTGCAAGTCCACTTCAACTATTTTTCTATTTCCACATTTGAGAACTACATCTTATCGTTTTAGGAAGAAGTCACATCCTGTTTCACCTGTAATTAGAAGTACCACACGAGTCACGAGGCAAATGACTGTTAAACAAGTACAGCGACCCAGAAGTCCATCGGCTTTTTCATATGATTCGAAGAAATATTTGGCTAGATATGGTATAATTCCCGGTAAAATCTTCAGTCTTTGTTTAAATTCTCCATGTTATAGTGCTACAAAGCTTTTTATTTCTGTAATTTATTGAAATATAGTTTCTGTTTTGTTACATTGAGCTGTTTTGTTACATCGAAGCTGTTCTTGATTCTTCTCTGTGCACTCTATCACTCTACCACACCCATCCAGATTAATTTTTTTAACTTTGTTGTTCTTCATTTACATAACAGTCAAATCCCATATTTTTGCTTTTTCAGCTGTTAGTGATGTAGATGATTTCGAATCAAAGATTATTGATGATGAGCAACAACAAGTATCTGTACAATCCAACTACCATCCCGGAAATTCAGTAACTTATTATTCAAGAAATGTCCAGTGTAACAATCTGCATCGAAAAAATGAGGGGTGGTTAGATTTCGCTGGAAACTGCTATGACCCAGAATACCGAAAAGAAAGACGTTACTATACCAAAAAGAAACCATCACGTACTGTGTATACTGAAACAAATTACCAGGTATATTTTATTGCTTTTCAATCATTACATTTTTTAAGAATTCATGCTTGGCAAATGAATCACTGAATTTTTGTTTTGAATAGTACTTACTAACACTCTAATTGCCATATGTTAACTTATCTAACTATAAAGTTTTGACTATGTTGCACTTCTACATAGGCTGGGTAGACGAAAGGCATCATAAATCTTAGTAAACTAATTATCAGATGTTCAGTTTACGTTTTTGATTATGCGAAAAGAAAATAATATACTATTCAAAACTAATCAAAGAAATGGCGAAACTGATATAAATCTCAACCATGTTTAGATAGATCATTTTGACAACGATGAAGATGAAAATGTTGATGACGTCATTGAAGTTAGTGATAGTTCAGAAGCTGAAGATTATTATCCACCTGAAGCTCAAATGCGTTCACCTCGAAATATTAGGGTTTGGCGAGGTAGATTTTCACTAGTAATCTTTATTACTGTCTACTTCTTAATAAAAAGAACAAAATATCCAAGTTAAGATCTTATAGGCATAAAATCACTTTACCGCTCATTTTCTGTAATTTATGCTATATTTGAGGACATTGCAAGAAGGAGACTATGCCTCAACACATGAATGAAAGAATAAACAGATCTGCCTGGGATTAATTTCCATTCTATTTTGCACTTTTCAGAACAATTGATTTTTTTGTCACAACTTTATGTAAGATTCGCGTTTAGCTATTGTTTTTGCTCTTGTTATAGTTTATATTGAAGGAAGTAAAAAATAAATGATTACTGAAAGCAGATACTGGAAAAAGCGTGCTGTTCTGTCATCTAATAAGCAGGAAACGTGCGATGAAGAGGTGATTATTAGCATTTAAAGCAAGTAACGATAACAAAAGAAATAAGGTAAAGTCGTTGGAAATATAGTAATTTATGGTAATTACAGTTGTCATTTCCATCGATGAGTGGTTTTCTACATGATAAGATGAATAGAGAAAGAACCAGATTTCTGAAAGTTAGCAAAAAGTAATTTTGTTAATTACTAGATTACTGTTGGGAGTATGGTATTTTTTACACTGTACCACGTGCATGCATAAATGCGAATACCTATTTGTGACAAGATTTCAAATGAACTCCTGGATATTAAGCACTAATTTTTGCAATTATCAAATACATTACAGTAACTCAGCTATAGGTATTTATAAAATGAAAGATCACTTTCTACCTACTTTTTACAGACTTCCAGAAAAAGCATACTTCAAGCCTAATGAAATTTCTTGTGGTTCACGACTTTCACGCTATAGATGAGACTTCAAATAGATTTTCATAGCATACACATAATTTTCAGGACATGGATATGACAGATCACAATGACATTATAAGCCGCAAGCCTTGCGTACTGTAATCATCATTACAAATATGCGCCAGTAACTATAGAATGTCAGCACTTACTGCCAATTAGCAACATTTTCTCCTAACATTTTGGCTAATCTGATTAGTTTATTTGAAAAACTTTACAAATGCTTTTTTACAAATACCAGATTGCAGCATCCCACAGTACAACTGTCATCACTCCCCAACAAAGCAATGTATCCAAATAGATTGCACTAAAAATACAAAAACCGCAATTTGTAAAGTGTAACCCCGTCCATATGGCAACAAAACCCTAAGTTAACTTGAAATAGCTTTTATGTGACGGCAGAAGGCAGGAAAAAACACCTAGTTATTAAATGATACAGTGAACAAAATCGGCGCTATATTCTACAGCCCTCATAAAATTGACGCTAAAAAGTTTAGCACACTAAATATAATTCATTACTGTGCACTGCTAGAGACTTTCAAATTTCAAACCAAACAATGCTAAACATCTTCAAATGAATCAATTTGTATCTAAAATCTTGAAATTCACATAAGACTGAAAAACTGTAATCGCTAGATTTTTTAAATATGTTCCGCTATTTATTTGTACAATTGAATTGCGAACTCTTTCATATTTTTAGAATGTACTTTTAAAAAATATCTGGAATACTTGACAATCGTAAGGCTGATATTTGAAACAAAACTGATAATTTATTTCAAAACTAGCATTTTTCTATTTGCATTTCTCCTAAACGAGAATTTTTGACAGAAAATAACATTACAGTCGAAATGAAAATTAAGCTACACCAATCATTTATTCTTGTGACTAACTTGAACTTCTTATTATTATAAACAACGGCTATGAAGTCTAGACTAATCAAAAATAAGTTTTTGAACAATGAAAAAACAAAGTGTACCAGCCAAAAAATATCTGATCAAAATGTTAAACTTGAATTTGCGTGAGAGTATCCATGACCCAAAGTATAAAGCCTGACATTTAATAGTACTAAAGCAGGTCCGATATTAAATTTGACAAAGTCCTGCTTTTCGACATCAGACTTACGATATCAAAGTAAATCATAAACTATAATGAAACGACGAAGATGCGATGAAAGGCTTTCTTCATAACAGATCAACAAATTAAACAGGAAACAAATTTTCTCGCAGCTAAGTAAAGACTTTTCTAGTACTTTTCTAAAATAGCTTTTGAATTCACTAGTATATTGAAGCTTACTTGATATAATTCTAAACAATCAGCAGAAAAAGTAAGTTCTGAAACTAGAACAAATAAAGATAATAAGTAAAGCAAAAGAATAACTATATTAAATGACAAAAAAATTGTTAAAATGAAGTAAAAATGCGAAAAACAGCAACGCAGCAAACAAATATTGAGCTTTGAAAAGGTAAACAATATCGATTTCATCACATAATAGATCACATTGGAAAATCACAAATGATATTTTCTCTCTACCAAACAAATAGAAAAAGCAACTAATATGAAATACAGCTATTTTCCAATGGAAGATTAAATAACAACCGAGTTAACGAACAACAAACCTAAAAAGGCACGTCACAAGATTAGTGTCATTCGCCACTGGGCTGATCTGAAGTGATCGTCCTGCCGGTAGGGATCAATGACTCATCACCTACAGTTGTGCCACTTTCTTCTATTGTATCGTTTCTTCTAGGGACAGCTGTCTCATTTTCTACTAGAAATCCAGTAATAATACCAATTATTTCAAGCACTATCAGTTAACAAATGATGACCATTTCAATATTATTACTGAAACGCACCGAATTTAATTGTTTATGCTAAATTTGTGGAACCAAAACATGCCTCGAAGTATATGACTCAAGCGACATTCACTGCGATTTACAACTCTGGCTCCCTGCTCTGCAGCATGAAGAATGTCAACTTCATCGACTAGAATTCTGTTCCAACAATTTTCATCCTGCGAGAAATCACCAAACTCTCCATCATCAGCCATACGAGCAGGATTGAACGAATCGCCTGTATATGTTATCGTTGCGATAATATGGAACACCAATGCTTTGCATAACATTAAAACATGTAAGCTTTCAATAGCCCTATAAAAGCCGGAAAAAAACTTAGAAATGAGCATACAAAACTGCTGCTAACCACAATACATGAAGGGGAAATAATATATTTTATTCTTACTAACATGCGCGTAATTATGAGAACAACGGATGTAGTCTGTTCAAAATAGAACAAAAACTAGCCATTACTTCGACAGCCCATCATGTACAAGTCCCTCCTATTAATGCGACCGCGTTCAGCAGCATGAACAAAATCAACTTCATCAACTAATATATTATTCCACGCATGCTCATCATCGCTGGCAGCAGCTGCATTTGAAGCTCCTAATTCACTACCATCCAAATCTTCATGAAACAGCATTAAATGAAACTTTGCTATGCTTGTACTTCTCGGCAAATGATATAATTACAACCTGCAGATATAAATAAGCAAAGAATAAATAAACAACAGGGAATAAAAAGCCCCGAAAAACAACCTATCTTTGAAAATCTAAACCTGCATTATTAAGACCATAGTTGCTACCATTACTCTGCCTACGAGAATGTTCAGCTACCAGTGCACTAAATCGAGCTGTTTCTAATTCGCTCAATTTTCCAGAGTTTACAGCATTTAATGCATCAACTTCATCAACAATTATTTCACCTCGGCTTACCGCCTCAGCCATATCAATCAACGGCATTTTTACCAACTTACGAACTTCCTGAAATAACTGCTTCGAAATTGCAAACAAAACTCACGAGAAATACCTACCACTAAACTTAGATTCTAACAAGAACGAATGAAGTATCAAATAACACGAATTTTTGGTAGCATATGGCAGCTACGGTTCAGAATTGTAAAATCCGTAAAAATTATTAGTAAAGAAGACACAACAATTTGGTTGCAATCTACTCATTAAAACATTTACTTGCTAATAAAAATAAGAATAGATCGCAAAATTGTAGCACAAAGAATAAAAATGATGAGCGAAGTCCCACGACAATGCATGCTAGCCTGACTAACGAATGAATAAATTGAAATTACCAAGCAAACTTTGACTTCCTTTTAAAACAAAAACCATCTAAATAACCATACCAAAACGTATTATACAATAAACGAATAAGCAGCATACCGAACATGCGCGATTTAACGCGGCCTTACAATAAACAAATTTTTGCAATCTGACATGTTCATCGACCTAGCAATCGCTTAATTTGGTAGTGAGTAGAAAAATGGGTAATTTAAGCAATAATATACTACTAGTTCTATTGATGACATATATTAGTAATTGTTAGTATTTGTTCCATTCAATCATTTGCAACTATCTTCTTGCGTACTTTAATCTCAATATTTATCATGCGTAAAGCTAACTGTATACTACACGTGTATTTATAATCATGTTTCTCAAAGGCACAAATTCTAAGGAAAAAACTTATAGGAAATATCAGTTACGTGTCCAGGAGTATATGTATTCTGATGAAGCAAGTTTAATCAATTTAAACAATTAAGAAACGAAGCAGACACAAGCAGAGAAAATAGCTATTGGTAAAAATCTAATTTCAAAAGGAACTAAAATAAAATTAGAAACTGCACAGAATAGACTTAAACATATGGTTCATTAAAATGTTTTGTGCTACAGTGCACTAACCACCATAGCATCAAATATAATGAACAGTTCTTACAAACCATTATGCTATTCCTACCTATTCAGTAATGTAGATCTATTATTAATCATCTGGCAATAATATAATTTTATCAAATTAATTTCAAAAGCATCTTTACAATGGAATACAGATTTTTTGCTGGAAGTAGAATGTGCTGAATGACATCTAACAAAATGTCTACATCAATTATTTGCTATTTATTGAACAAAGTATTCAAAATAGCTTTTGAAGTAATTAAACAAACATTTCAAAAATTATATATATGCATGTACGCAGGAGCACAACACAACACACACACACGCACATACACACACACACACACACGCACATACACACACACACACACAAGCATACACTCATAAGGAATTCGAATTATAAAAAAGTAAATCAACGACCATCAGAAGTATTCCAAGTAAGACATGTATTTGTTGAAATAGTAATCATTCTAATACAAGTCATACTTTGCAGATTACAGTTACTAGGGATAGTTACTGTAGCTTCAATCAATCTCTTCTTTACACTGTTTAATTCTCTATTCAATGCTATAAAAGGTATAACCGAACGAATTTTATCTGGTATAACAATCCGTACTCCAGCACTACTATGATGATATTTTGCCCCATCACGGTAAATCATAAAATCAACACCATAATGTAATCCCGACCGCACAGCCCAACCACAATTCCTTAAAAAACGATATGTAGCATAGCGTCGCACAAATTGAATGCCCGAATAATTAAAAAATATCTGCCAAATATCTTCAGCAGCGTATTCTACTTCTTCATCGTTTAAAATACGCAATAAATTCACTTCTGCACATAGATAGAACGATTCTTCCATACTCAAGCGAAGTGAACCATCTTTTGGTGACATTTGTTTCCAAACTAGTCGTCTAAAATATAACTATTTAAACGGCAAAACTTTCATTTTTAATACCAAAGTAATGAAATTTCAAGTGCCGGTCAATAAACTATTGCATCAATTAAATAGTATACTACATAAATTTTGCGATTTCAACAAGTCAAAACTGAGCATTTTGGTTATTCTACTCAGGACAAAAATACAGGCTACAAAAAATGCAGCAACCCTTCACATTTCATGTCATCATTTCATGATTTTACATTAGCGTTTATACTTCTTTTACATCCAAACACATTAACTTAATGCCTTAGTAAATATGAAAGCGCAATTAATTATGCAGCATTATTAGCTTAATCATAAAAAAGCGGTGGTCAAAATGATTGCATGAGAAATTTACTTCGTGTGGAGGTTTACATAATTAAGCCATTCCTGACTTCAATTATGCAAATAATCCCTTTTCTCATAAGAAATAAATAAACAATACTGCATTATGCAATAATGTGACTTCAAAACTTTTCTTAAAATTCCAGAATTTTTCCTTAAGCTAAACCTCAACTACCTTCTTGAAAATCATTTTCTTACCACCCAATACATTATACTCATTACTTTTCATGTGAAAAAAACAGTTACCAAATACTTTCACTTACACAAAAAAATATTACGGCAAATACAGTCGAAATCTTTTTCAATACACATACACACACCTGCTACTATACTTCACTTGAAATATTTCCACAATAAAAACGTTACAAATGTTAGCGGTACTACTACATTACACAGATAACTCTAAAGTTCAATACACCTATAACGATTCATAGAGAACTACATCCAATCTAATATAAATTAATTCATTCTTTGCTGATCTAAATATTTTCCCACACATTTTTGAAATAAAAATAAGTACTGTATTACTGTTCAATGTGAACAAATAAAAAAGAGACATAGTAAAATTGCACCTTGCACAGAGTAGTGTAATACTATTAATTTTTGTTTTAAAATTAATTCAATTCTAGCACTAAAAGTAGAATCAAAAGATTTTCAAATGGAAGCAGTTAACTACTTACTTTCAGTTACTATTTAACAATATACAATTCAAGTTGCAACATCCGTTATTCCTTCTGCAATAGTTTCACTAACATTGCAACTTTATCACGATGAATTAGAGGCAAAAGTTTACAATTAATTATTACTAACGAAATTGAGATAAAAAAACATTAGCGAGTAGTAATTGAAAGTCAGTATTTAGTTAATATCTATTGTAAAAATGAAAACGCTACCATAGCTGCTATAATTTGTTCCTGCATTTAGCGTTAGCAGTTATTCACTTCTCAGCTTCACTATTCCCTTTTCCTTTAAAACAAGCAAATGAAGTAAAACTGGATAAATTTTTCTTCAAAAACTTTAGCACTTACCAAGTAACCACCATTTGCTTTGAGTAATTATAGACAAAGAATTAATGGTAAATTAGCTTAAATCTAATTTCATTTGCTATTTTATTTTCGAAACAGTTTTCAAAAGCAGACCTCATTTTATAATATGTATTCTTGCCAACAGATGGTTGTAAATCTTTACTTAATTTATAAAAAGCAAGTACGAATTCATTTGAAATGCCTTAAATCACTGAAGAGATTAATATTTAACTATTACTCATACTTGCATGTAAAATGAGTTAAGGCCATCTAAATTTTTAGTTTGTTAGTTGCCATTCTGCCAGCTGCAAATAATAGCAAACCATTAAGTAAAAAATTTTCACACTACTTTCAATACTTTAATTCAAAGACTGAATTAGTACTTACTGAGCTCCTTTTCCAAAATGTGAGTGAAAGCAATATATATTTAACTAGATAAGTGCGCATACTATGCAAATCTCACGAAAATCCGAACATAATTATTAATTAAAAATAAAAATGAAGAGTTTAGAGAAAAAGTTAAACATGACGGATGACATGGACAGACAATTACAAGCAAACAAGATAACACTACACATGACTATCACTATGACAAAATTAGGTACATTAATTGTCATTTATTGACGATCAGTAAAAAAGCATACTTTTATTTCTCATAGTGCTCAATTTAATATTAATCACTTTTTTGAAATTACCAGCATATTATTCTAAAAAAATCCACTAGTGACCTTCATTTTCTAATATCTTATTTCAAGACTAGCTTTACTGAAGAAAATCTTGCAGAGCTGTTTCCTAGCAATAATTATGTTCTAGTAGCATATCACTTCCATTTCCATTACTACTTCTATCATTAGATTACATCTTTATGCAGGCGTATATAATTATAATTTTTTATCCTGGAAGATAAAGACTATGTACTCAATATAAACTTTATATATTTGAGTAAAACAAATTCAGATGTCAGTTATGATCAGCTATTGCAAGGTAGAACATGATTAGTCCTTCAGAACATAAGAAAGAGACAATAAAGAATACAATGCAAAAAAATAAATCTAATTCCATTTTCTTCTATTACAATGAACGGCAAGAAACAGACCTCATCACATCATAACATTGGATACATAAATATTATCGCTTATAATTTTACATAACAAAAGGTACGAGTAAATCTACACACACATGACTGACTGCACGAGAGCTTTAACCAAGCAAATTAAATTACTTCTCAAGGTAAGCCTAAGGTTAAATCAATAATATAACATTATGAACTTGTATTCGCGCAGCAATTCATACGTATAGGATAGCAATATACATCAATAAGTATTATTTCCATAGATACAAATGGACACAGCAGTAAAGACTACTCATAATGGCACTCCCCACTAGTAGGAAACAGTTTATCTATTACTTGTCTTACAAACATATCAAGCTAATACTTTATCCCCAATGCAAGATAAAAAGTAAATTAGTAAAATTACGTTATAGCACACACCACTCATCTATTCATTCATTCATTTAACTTCTCTTCAGCCTATGCAACAAGAATAAATATTCCATTTTAATTTGATTTGTTTACATCATACTGAAAATAGAGAAATATAACAACGAGACTGCGAAACCATAATCAATATAATAGTTGTCATCAACGCTTTTAATATTATTAATGCACATGTCAGACTAATTATTACGATTACATTACATCTTTACAGAAATGATTGTAGCTGAATTTACCTAATTAAGCCACAATTATTACACTTTTAGCAAAGAGCTTACTCATTTACTCATAATTTCTAATATTTTCAAAAGTACACATATACACATGAAAATACATAAACAACGCATGCAGGCATGCATATACACATACGCATTTAAAATGATACTACTATAATCCATCTTAGCTAGAATGAAACAGCAAATCATTGTAGAGTATTGAAAGCGACAACAAAAAGTATACACTTCATTTGGGCAAATTCTGACCAAACTGAGGTCACAAGGTCAAACAGCAATTTTGCTACTGCAAAAGCACAGCTGCTGCGCATAAACACCCTACCATCTGTGAATTTAATAACACAGCATTGTTCACCATCTCATCTATTTCCACTAAGGCAAATTTTGCTCATACTACCCTCCCACACAAACAATTCAGTACAATACCAACAAATACTATGTTAATGAGTAATTTAACATCATTAATGTAATTTAACATCATTAATCTTGAAATAAATAAGACAATTAAAGTACAAAAATCGAAATTAGTAACTCATATATTTGGTATTAAGACGAACACGTAATAAAGATTTTGATGCCAATATACATAGAACACTGCAACTTGCTTTCCATAGCAAACAGAAACAATTTCATTGTTTCTGATGGTAATAAACTGTGGTCAAACAACATTAAATACCGATGAAGAAGATAAAGTATTTTATACGACAAGTAATCAGGATAAGACTAGGAAAATAGTTTGAATGTATTATTCGAAATGTCTAAGTAATTATTGATGAAGTTGCAACTAACAAGCATTAGTAGTTAGAATTTCGCCGAACGATAAGCAAGATTATATACGAAAGTATATAACAAAGCAAACAAGCAATATAAATTACAACGTATACTTCCGCCATTAATTAGAGCTAAAATACAAAGTCAACTATGTCTAGCAATTTATACAACAATAATATAAGAGCTGTCACTGTGCATCACTTCAATTACCACAACATTTTCAGTATAAATGAATATAATATTTCAGTTTATTTACGACGATCGTTTCTCTTCAATATTGCTCTCTTTTATTATGCTCTTTGTGCACAATTATTATATATATACATATCCCTTTGAAATATTTTTAACAATGTGAAAGCATTTGCCATTGTTACCATCATTATATTTGATACTATCATATCTGATAACAGGTATTATCACAAATCCTACGTTATTTCGGGTGAAAATTTGAAAATAAATTCTCAATGCAAAATAAATTCTCAGTACAAGTATTTATCAATTTTTCTTTATCAAACTTGTGTGTTAATGAACTCAAATTTCGGTCACAAATCAATGAAAATTACCAGACAAAAAAGAAACCTACAAGACTAGAAAATATCCGCTAAATTACATAACTAATGTAGTCAGATAATATAATTAATCCTTAAATATCGACTAGCATATTTTGTTAATGATGATATTTTTTTAATTTTATATAGATGCAGAAATTGATTACTTAGAAAAATTGTACACGTAGACTGAATTAACAACAGTATCTTAATTCTAAATTATAATTCATTGACCATGGAAACAAGCAATAAACTAAAATTGATAATAATTTTTAAAAGAAAACAAAATTTTTTCATGAGCTTAAGCACTCTCACTGTAACACATTTCATAAAGTTTAACAACAAGCAGTAAGCATTTAAAAATCTGCCTGATCATATGTCAACCTACTCTTGCCATTACTCACTACTTGTATTGAAAAAATAATGCTAGCAACTTCTGCAACAACACTACTGCTCTTTTTTTTTTTTTGTAAAAATAAACCGACCATAAAAATGCATCATTAAAAATAAGAAAATGATTTTTGAAAGCATCAAAAATTAAAAAGTTGCAACTTAGCTATTATTTATTCATAAACAATCAAATAGCTGTTTAAAATGATATAAAAACAAACCTTTTTGTTTGGCCTAAATATACTCGTGAATAGATATTTCTAGGATCTTCTTCATCGCTCTCTTCATCATCCTCTCTCTTCTGACTTGGTGAACACTTCTCTTCAAGATACTGTTGTATCTCATTATTGATTTCTCCCTCAAAACATTCTACCGATACACGTGGTGCACGTCGTTGTAAAAATTCCCCAAAAAATGCATTATTATACAGATCACGAGCTTCACTAATATTTTCGACGATCACTTGTTCGCCTTGTAATATTCCACAATATCTGAGAACTGTTTCAAGTACTGGTTTCTTGTAATATTTGGATATACCTGGTTTACGCTCAAATATTAACAAATCCATATCATTCACCACAGTAATATCTGCAAATTTATTTAAAAATATACATGCATATTACATGCGAAACGTTAGTAATAAATTTGTTAAAAAATGAAACATTACTCATTAATGTAAACTAAAACATAATTCAGAAATTTTTCTTGTTGTTTGCTTATTTAAGATTTTCTTGTTCATTAACTCATCTTTAAATGAGCTCAACCTTGAAATTGCCTCCAATTCAAACTTTAATGAACAATAACTAGAATGCAAAAATAGATAGATAAACATTTTCTATCAACAGATGGATGGATAAGAAAATTGATTCTAAACGATTTTTCGGAAGTAAAAATTTTTTATTGCATATCTCGAACGAGAGAACAATTTTATTTGTATTGCTGATATGTATAGACTTGCAAGAGTGAAACTACTAATAAACTAAACGATACGATTTTTTTGCGAAAATAATTGCAAAAAAAAGGCCTAGAAACACATAAGGATCTAATACGTCTTGAAATTGCATTTGGCTTTTCAATAAAACATCAACTTGATGAAATATAAAATATTTTCAAAGTATTAACAAAATTTATAAAAACAATATGAATTTTTTATGCGTAACTTTATGAAAGTTTGTTTCTGCATAAACTTAAGACACCGATATGTATAATTCATTTCATCCCAAATTAAATTAATGAAAAAAATTGCGCTTCAATCACTCTTCAAAGTCAAGCTAAAATGATAAAAACAAATAGGAATAAAGCACAAATAATTTTGATATAATAAATTTGCGCAATAGTAAATTTTTCCCGCTTATTTGCTGAAAAAAAGACAAATTTGATAAACTATTACATAATGTTCTTGACAAATCTTACCTTTGTCTACTCTGGTATGAAAATAATCAGTCCATAACAATAATAACAATAGCTCTTATTTTCGCACTGTGACCTATCCCTGCAAACAAATTAAATTAGTATAGAAATAATTGCTGAAATAAATTAACAGTCAATAAATACTACCGAATACTGCTGAATATTAAACAACTTTCCCTCCTATCCTCATACTACTTTGCACATAAAGAAAACGCGAAATCTGATCAGAATAATATCAACCACAACCCCCTACCAGCATATTACCTCTTTATTTTATATGATGACTAACTACTTCAGATGAAATCATTACTTATTCTCTTATCTCAATATAACCAGTACTCAAAAACAAATAGGATAGAATACATAAATATGCAAAATGACATAAGCAACAAAAATTTATTGATCTCCCGCACATTTTTATCTCTCTCAAAATCTTTCTTAATGTGACCAGACCGAACTTACGCAGCAATCTTAAAAACCTACATCTATTTTATACATTCAGTTATTAAGTGATTTCTATTTGTGAGGTCATAAAATATGTAACATATGTATAACTTCATTGTTCTTAATTTCAGAGTGCAGTCTCCGTTTCAATTAACATAATCTCAATACTGCCGGAAGTCTCTGGAAATTAGCTAATGAATATATAATGTAGCAACGGAGACAAATCTGAATCTCAACTCTTTCTGTAATGTCATTTATAGTGATCATTTCAACTTAACAACATGTAAGTCCTCAAAAATCATATGCTCACAATGATCATTAAATGATCCACATAAATTTTACAACACAAAATTTTCGAAATGAAAAAAGCCTAAGGCGCATGAAACATACAGTTTGAAATGAGTGAGAAACACCTATGAGATCTAAAAAATATCCAGCACATGAAAAAGTTACCAAAAATTGTAGGCGAACAACAACGTGTAGCTGTGTAACAATAGCATGAATATGGATAGATCACAAATGTTCATATAACGATTACTCCATCACTAATTACGCCTTTTTCATACCATAACAAAGTGGGCGATTACTTGCAAAACTATAGAAAGTACCTGACAATTTATATAAATCAATCTTAAGAAAAAGTGGATAGTGAAAAAAAATTGTAGACTAAATATAATTTTAAAAAAAAATAATTAAGTGAAAATTTAATGCCAAACATCTGGCAAAAATGGATAGACATCTGAACATATTTACAAGCGAATGCTTGAAAACAATATCACACACTTTAAAAACACTAAAAACATCTAAATGTGAATCAAGAAGTGAGACTTAATGATTCAATTATGCACTGCTAGAACTGAGTTGAAATTAACCCCAATCAAATTCTTGATTCAGTATTAGCAATTTCATGTTTTACATATCAAATTATCCTCGTAAGTACTTTTCAATTCAATAACTAGGCAAAATATTACTGCGAAGCATTTTTCGATGTGATTTTAATGTGCTTAGCACCAAAATAACTTTAAAGATTTACTCCATTACGATTTGTTCTTGTTCTCAGGACATTCGAAGCAAGATGGGACGAAAATCAGCAAAATACATCGAAGAAGATCTTAGTGCACTGAAACCACTTAAAAAGTTTCCAGATACATTTTAATTTCAGCAAAAATGATTAAAATTCTTTTTGAATTGAAAATTACTCGTCACCCCCATATACAGACGCTGTTGATGCGTAAGTTGGCGTGCCTCTCCCACGCCCACGTCCTCTACCTCTTCCACGTACAACAGGATTTCGCGCAGATGTCGCTTCGTCAATTCGTTCCTACATAATAATTATTACAATTCATCACCATTTTTTTCAAATTCAAAACAGTCTATATCACAAATTTAAGAAACTTGTTTCTGTGATTGCTATCTTTGAAGGCTTTTTTCACAAGGTACTTTCCAGATTAAACTCATATCAATTCTAAGTAAAGACTACGGAACCTGTTTAAAACTAAACCTGTAAAGAAGCTTTATAGATTATATACGGTTCTTCACTGACGAATCGTTCACCGTGTTTTTCCAAATATTTAAGTCTAAAAAGGTGCCAAGAATGCTAATTACAAGGAAAAATTAAATCGTCATTACAAATCATTAAATGCAGAATATACTGATAAAGTTCTTCATTAAATAAAGTTTAAAAGTTTCTATGGAAATGATTTTTTTCCAACAATAACTTACATAGAAAGTTTATCCTGCCGCAGTAACTTATTGCTAAATTCACACAGGATTTCCAGAAAACTTATATTTCTATTTTCGACCGGTCCACTTCCATCTTCATCACTTTTCACGGCAAATACTATACCATCCCTGAAATTCATATAATGTTTTGTTTTTATTTATCGTATGATTTCAGATACAAAAGTTAATGATAAATGAAAGTAATATAGCTATCTCACTTGTGAATGATGGCTAATGCCTCACGATTTTTGATGAAGTCGGAGCCAAACAGACTAGAAAAACGTTTTGCGAGATCACGAATTGATGCAAATTCATCCGAATTTGGGTCAACAAAGTTCTTAGAAGAAGAACGCTGAAAGGAGGAAAACATTATCAAGTTTTATTTTTTTTACAAATTATTATTTTTACTTGTTGATTATTTTTACTTGTTAAAATAGGCTTAAATGCCAAGATTTCAATCAAATTACTTCAAACATCAAATTTATCATTTCATATGTTACTAGACAATTTAGATAAATTTCTGTCTTTATTATTTTTCTGAAGTAAAAAATAATGAGTGGAAATATAATGCCATGATCTGTAAATGTTTGATTGATTGAAACGATAAGAATAAATTATAAGATCAATAAAATACCTTAATTTCCTCGTAATGATGAGAAAGCGCAGTGATTACAGCTTTCGCACAACTTAATCTATCCATATCACGACATTTCGTAAGAAGAGTCTTCAAAATGTCCCCAAAATCGGTATAAAACTGAAAATTGAGGGCTGTCAGAGAACAATATACAAACATGTAAAAATATTAATGTAACATTAGTGTCAACCTTTGTGTAAAACTGCAGCACTACACAAGCTTCATAAATCGGCAGTATACCATGCAATATCAGCTTACAAAATTGAACAAGTATCTTCCGCCGCTTATGCATTAATTCTACTTGCGTTTGTTGATCTAGCAACTGTTCTGTAAATTAAAAATTGGCTCGCAAGGACTGGAAAGTACTAAACTCAAATGGATGAATTAAATATGTAGAGTTTAGTTTGTAATCACAGTATATGACTTTCAAAATAAGTTTCAAAGAAATAAATTTTTGAATGATCGTTTGAAAAACGATAATGTCAGCAAAAAAAGGATAACATATTTTACCTGACTCATTTTCTTCTACAAAAACGTTATCTTGAACAAACATTGAGAGTGCTCGAATAATCTCATTATCTAATTTTATAGCCAAACTTTTCTCGTCCATCCCATTAAACATCATTAATGCATCAACAAAACACAAAAATGCCTATAATTTCTATAAAGCTTTCATCGACAGATATAATAACATAAGCAAACCACAGAAATTACATTATCCGTTAATGAATCAATGTAAAATAAAATAAATCACTCACATTTTCAACGCCTGATGCACCACTCATCATGATTGATGTTACAAGCTCAGTGAATTCTTCTTTATGTCTCTGTAGTCTCCTCAGTGCTTCCTAAAGACAAAGCGCAAGTATAAAATTTATCATTACAAATGCCGCAACACTGAAATAGCTCATGAATATCGTTCGGAAAACTACGTAAACCTTAGCATACACAAAAACATGACAAGAACTAACCTCTTTGTTAGGTTCCTGTTCACGGGTCAAACGACTCACATCCCAACATAGTGATGCAAACAATAAAACAACAGCTTTTTCTCCAACATCACGAGATACTTGTTTCTCTTCCCCATTTGTCAATACACTGAATGCCACATCCCAAAGCTGCCACTTTTTCAGGTCTTCAAACCTAAAAAACAATCTAATTCTTTTTAAACTTTAACCTTTTTAAATATGAAGTAGTATTCAGAGAAAGTGAAAATATACATTGCGAAAGCCGTAATTTTTCGAAATGCAGCAAGCATGGCTGCATCGTCTTCTTCATCTAGTGCTTGTTCTCGATGAAAATGCTGCACAGAATGACGTAACTGAAGTGCTAAACCGTCTAACATTTTCAAACGATGAGTTTCTGTATGCTGAGCTACCTACAAGAAATTACTCACCTAAAATTAATAGTAAATGATATTTTCATTCTAAAGAAAATTGTTTTTTGCATGACAAACAAAATGAAATTCTTAGTCAGTAAAAGTTTAGAATAAAAATTTAATTATCAAATGCAGAGCATGACAATGCGAGTACACGGACTAAAGACTGAAATAAATATGGAAATAATCAAAGAAATATGAGCACAAATATGAAAATTTACACTAATATTAGTAGAAAAATATGACATCACTTCGGCAACACTCTGAAGAATTTCATCATCTGCATGCTTTTCTACGATACTTTCCAAGGTACTCATTAATTCATCCAGATGCTAGAAGAAAAACAACAAGTACAGTAAAACATTGCATAATAATCTAGTTAAAAAAAGGAATGAAAGAACAATTCACCTTTTCTAGTCTGCTAGCCATGTACATATCAAGTTCAAAGAAAAGTGGCACAGTAATCAAATTCGCTACTTTGTCTCTATCAGCAATAAACTGAAAAATAAAGACCATAAAAATTCAAATGAATCGAGTGCGGATCGAAAAAAATCGAAAGAGTTTCAAATCACGCAATTCGTAGCCATAAATGTATATTTTGAGTTCATTTATATTTGGCACAAACATAATATAGAAACGTTGGCATATGAAATACTTGCACGCTGAAGAAGTTGTGGTAGTTGAGGGATTAAATTTTCAGAAAGACGAGATCTATCTTCTTGTAGCACACGTGCGTCTTTATTAACAGCTGATCCTTTTTTAGTCGAATAAGTTCGTCCAACGGGGCTTTCAGCTGTAGCGGCTTGTTTAACGGAGCATGCCAGTACTTCGATCAATTCACTCTCAAATCCTTCAGCTAAAATATTAAATTACTCATCTTAGATTGCAATGAATGAGTGAAAAACACGAAGAAGCATTCCCTTTCACTTTGTTGACTTCTTTATTTGTCCAGAAATAAAATTATACTTTGTCTTTAAATGATTTTTATAAGGCAAAATATCATTAACCTTCGCCAGACAGCAACAAATCAGACATGGTTTTCCAATCTTTGATCATCGGATTAGTATCAATGAGAGCATCAACAAGATAGGCTGCATGATCATGACACTAAAAAATCATTGTGAAGTCTGTTTTTTGCACTACTATACAGAAATAAAACGAAGTAAGAAATTCCAAGTTACTCACATCGCCTTCCACAAAGAATTGAACTAGATCAATGATTAACTGCTTGGAATTATCACTAGCTCGCTTTTTTTCTGATGACATAACTTCCAGGATTTGAAAAACCTAAACCGAGATTGTAAGAATGACAAGCAAAGAATGTTAGCAAACAATTAATTTTACTTCCAAAATTATTTTTTTTTAAAACCCGAAATCAGAAATTAATCTTGATGTATTGAAATCAAGATTGTTTTCAATACATCAAGAATTTAAGAGATAAGTAATGCCACAAAATTATCGATTTGGAATGGGTACTAATTCCAAATCGATAATTTTGTGGCATTACTTATCTCTTAAATTTTCTATCTGAAAAAGTATTTATTGTATTGAAATCAATGCGAATGTCAACTAAAATCTAGTTTGTGCAATTAATTACCTTTGTGTTTAAAAATTCTCCAGCTGCCTGAGCTAGACCTCGGTGATTACAATAAACTAATTCATAAATAGGAACACAATCTTTCACAGTTAAAACCTCCGGATAAACCCGATAGATTTCGGTCAGTAACTGACAAGTACGCACAGCAACTTCGCAATCTTTATCCATGACCATGCTAACGAGTCGATCTTTGAACTTATTAGTAAAAAGCTCCAATTTTTGTGCCAGATGTGGTACGTTATAAAGAGGAAGAAGTGCCGAAACGCACTTCAAGCGTACATCGCTTACCTGAATAAAACTAATGAATAAAAATAATTCCGATTTCATGCAAAAAAATTTTAACTATTTAACCTTGTCATACAAAGACCATCCAATATATTTGAGATAAGAATCGTCTAGAAAATGATCCGGGTAAACAGACATCCACTGACCCAATTCATTGATACAGATGCTGCGAATGTCAGGCACCACATCTCTTGAAACTTTTGGAAATTTCATACAGATCAACAAAAAAGAAGCTGACACATATTGCAAATATGAAATCATTTTAGAACTTTAATATTGTTTGTAAGTTTTTACACCAGTCATACAACTTTCATATAAATGAGAGGCAAAATAAATGAACAAATTTCACATACCGATAACGATGTACAAAAACGCTTTTGAAAATGTAAGCTAACATCTGCCTGATATCTTCAGTTTTGTCATCGATCTGCAAAATAACGACAGTAAAGAGCGATATTAATACACCAAAATATTTTGTAAGCTAATAAATACTTTTTCAGATAGAAAATTTAAGAGATAAGTAATGCCACAAAATTATCGATTTGGAATTAGTACCCATCCTGTGAATCTCACTTCCTAAAAAATAAAATAATTACAAACAAACTTCAGTTTTCTTATTAATCAAAACATCAAGACGATTGTTGGGGGCTTCTGCTCTTAATTTTGCTTTTTCCGTTTCAACCTAAAAAAATTAAAACTTAAAAATAAAGTCTACAACCAAATCGAAAACCACTGTTAATAGACAAACCTGCTTAACATTTTTTGTTTTGAGATCTACCAATTCCAAAGCAACATCAACAAGAGAAGATGACAATTTCATAGCTGAAATATTGGGAAAGATTGAAAAATGAAGTGCCTCAAATGAACATAAGCAAATATAAATTATGACGAAACCTTTTAAACGAAAATAATGCAATACATTTATAAGCAGGATCTGTTAAAAGAAATGAAGTAGTGAACATAATATATTGTATTGCATATTTGAATTTCAAAGAAAACACAAATTGGACTTTGAAACTACCATGTTTTTGAGTAGTAAATTTGAAAAATTCAATATCCAGTGAAATTTAAATGGTTTCCTAATAAAGAAAAAGTTTTAACTGCAGGCCCATTTCCGAACTAGCCTGCAAATGTAGATGTATGCCGAAACGCACGAACTTGACTATCAGCTAAACCTGTGAGTAGCTGAATAACCCCATCCATCAAACGTTGATCGAAAATATAGTTTGATTTGCATTTGTTTACCAAAAGCTATAAATTTGAAGATATAGATAACTATAAATCAATTTGAAAAATCAAAAGAATCTAAAAATTATCATATATACTTGATAAAGTAGATTAAGTCACCAAGACAAAATCTGCCAGCGTTTGTTTAAATTTTTTCCACTGAGGTCCTGGCATGATTAAAGGGTAATCTCCGCTGTCTTCATCAAACTGATCAGTCATTTGACGAATTATTTCACTGCAATAAATAAGAAGCTTTAAATAAGCAGTGAATTAACTCCAGATCGAATGACTGATTAAACTATTAAATTGATGAAGTAAATGTCCCAAGATAAAAAAATATGAAAATTTTTATCAAGTAAAAGCATCCATCAAGATTTTTTATTTTCAACAAAACTTATGCCAATCACCTATATTCCATAGTTTGAAGCATGACAGATGAAATCACGCCCTTGCATCCACAACATGAAATAAAAAACTGCTGCAATTGCACAAGAGCATTTTCTGGATGCCTTTCATACTCTTCTATCCAGTTATTGATTACTACCTACAATTGAAACCAAGTGTCTCAACCAGCAGTTTAATTAATTTATGTTTAAAAATTCACTTCAAGCCAAATCTATACATGTTTTATTCCTAAATGTTTAATTAGCACATTCTTGAAAAGAAAGATCATATGAACACATTACAAGCAAAATATTTTTTTATCTTATAAGAAACTGAAAATACTTGTAAATTTTTTCCCCTTTTAACCAAGCTGAACAAACTGCTTTCGTCAGCGTCTTCTTGAGACTGTGCGTTATTTATGCGACGACCAACACCTCGCCCTCGTGTACTATTTCGTGGGCGCCCTCTTTTACCCTGAATCTAAATGTAATACAATAATGCTTATTACTTGATTTTTTTGATCCCAAATAAATACAATTTTAAATTAAAAAATCTAACAGCTGTGGTCGATTCAACTAATCCCGAGGTAATATCTTCTAACTGTCGACGTTTTCGACCACGTGTACTTACAGCTGGTGTCCGAAACACTGACTCAGTTGATGTTTCCAAATGATATTCAGAATGCTGTTCGTCATCCCTATAAAATTTTCTAAATGAAATAATTTTTCAAAATGACTTAAACTACAATTCTCTAGAACTTTTCCCACTTCAAAGCTCAATAAAGCCTTGGTGATTTCTTCAGAAACTATTCATCTAATTTATATAAAGAACTTAACTTTAACTTAAACCACAGGAACGAATTACAAACAAAGACAAATTGTGTCCATTTTAACTAAAATACTGAGAACCAAAAGGATTTTTCCCAATAATTCTTCAATACTGAGAATCATTCTGAAATTAGCTCGGAATATTTTAGTTAGAATACATTATTTATCCAACTAAATAATCTACAAATGTGGGAAGAAATTGTATTATTCTATAAAATTATAGACTAAAAATTTTTAGGGTATATTTTGTCATAAAATTTTTGTTGTAATATATAAAAACAAATGTTCTGCTATTTACAAAAAGGATACAACATAACTCTCGCAATAAAGGAGAGCTTTAGAAGAAAAGACTAACGATGAAATATGCGCCAACGATACTGCACTACTGCTTTCTCGCGGAATTGCAGAAGATATTTCAACGTACTGAGGCGTTACACTACGTGAATCCATAAGACAAAGTTCTTGCTCTTCTACCATATCCTACTTAACATAGTACCACAGCACTAATTAAAAAATAATCATCTGATTTGTTAGTATATTTGTAATGATGCAAATGTGATGTACGCTACAAGCACTATCTATGTACCTACAACTTTTGCATACTCTTTCTCTTTCCTTAACATCTATAGCGTTGTCTAACTTATACTTACATTTAATTTATCGAAAGTAACTGAAATAATTTAAACAGCTACACAGAATCAAATAATTAAAGCATTTTTCATTTGAAAGATATATCTGAAAGCATATAAATATTCCATAATTATTTATACTTCCATTCTAAATAATTTGTTAATAACGATTTGTATTTAAATTAATTAATTAGTTTCCTTTGCTCTCTGTTATTTTTAGTAATTTTTATTTTTATTTAATATTTTGAGCATTTTTGTAGAATAATAAGTCAAATTAAATATTAAAAATTATATACATTATTTAGACAAAAAATTGTGCAATAAATTGCTGAAAAAGAGCTAAAAGCTTTTGTTTTTTCATCATTTCAACAAACAGTGCTCAATTTTGTCTAAAGTATGCATGCATTTTAATAAGATTTCATATTTAAGTATTTATATGCTGCAAAAAATTAGAACATAAAAATATCTAAAATTTATGTTTAAATTTAACTTTTTAAAATTTCTAACAATAAAAAAATTTTATATTTGCTTTTTAAAAAATGATTTTTAATTGATAACAATCAAATGCTTTAATTGCTGTAAATTAAGTAATCAAATTAGTGTACTGTTCTACTGCTTGTAGTGGCATAAGAATGCAATTACATTTGCTAAAGATATTTTATTCAAATTGAAAACAATTATAAAAGAGATAATTTTTGTCAGAAAATCACTTTAATTTGCTCGTCTCCATCATGTATACAGTTTTCTTACTCTCTTATTTTTTTAATTTTTTTGAAGAATAATAGTTTTTTTGTTAATTTTTAAATTGTACATCTGAAATGATTCTTAAATTTTTTATGGGATGAAATTTTACAAATTTGAGGGAAAATCAAGAAGAGAACAAGCCAGCAATAAACTCGATACACGATATCAATCCAGAATTGCTCAAATTATTATACAATCTACCTTCTGATCTTGAGGCTCAAGTGAAAGATGTTGAGGAAAAAAGTGGAATCAGAAGAGAACATGTAAGCCTTCTTATTAAAAGCTATGTAAAATTTTATTATATTTTTTATCAATATTTAAGTTTAGGTATTAAATAATTTGTGCTACAATTTCTGAGGCAATTATTTTTGTAATTTTTCGCACTAAAATACAAATAAACAATACAATAAAAGTAATAATTTCTCAAAGTTACCTTTCATTTAAATGAGTATATTCGTTTCTAATTCTTTGCAGTTTTTCTACGGATTTTCTCTCTTCCTGGCGATATATATGATAGTTGGAAGCGAGGCCGGTTTGCTATGCAATATCATCTGTTTTACTTATCCTTGCATCATTACTATTGAGGTATGTTTCATTGATTAATTCAGAGGATTAACTAATTCTTAATAAAGAAATGTATAGTAGCAGTTATGTATGATATTCAATAATTTATTTTAGGCAGTGGAAAAAAAAATGGAACATAAGGCGTACTTATTGTTGCTTTACTGGATAACATTGGGGTTTTTTACATTCCTGGATTTGTATGGTAAACAAATCATGAAAATTTTCCCACTCTACTGGCTCTTTAAGGTATTTCAGCGAAATTATTAATCCTAAATTTTAAACTACAGTAACTTATCAGTCGAAAAAAGAAAAGGAAATATGTCATAGTTTCTTCACATTATAAAACTGTAAAAATTGAAAAATAAGATGAACTTTCAAATCTATGAAAGTTATTAAATAATTGAGCAGATTATTACTAATGTATTGCCATTTGTAATTAAAAGATAACAACGTGCAAAAATACAGTTTACTGCAGAAATTTTGTCTATACAAGGATTGTATGCTTCTCCCGCCTAAATCTTAATAAAGTTTTATACTGAATTTTCTCTTTCTATATTAATAACTTAATGGGTTTGCAATCATTGACTGTCTCAAATGAATACAGAATAATATATTTGCAGAGTATCTTCTTTATGTATTTGTATTTACCACAAACCGAAGGTATAAAAGCTTTCAACAAAAAGGTCATTCAACCAATTCTGAAGGAAATAACCAAGCATACAACAGAAAAAGCTCCGTGATAATAATTTTAGTGACACTTTAATTTTTTTAATTATGATAACCATTTTTACTATACTTATAGAAATTGAACTAAAATAGTCAATTACTGAATCATACATTTCATTCTGTAAATTGTGTTTTACATGTCAATAAAAATAATAATGACTGTATACCAATTACTAATTGTTATATTTTTATCCATCAAAAGTTAAAATGATTTATTATAAAATTCATTAATAGATTTTATACAAATGCAATTGATTCTCAGCAAAAATTTTTCAAAATTACAAGTGCTAATGATAAGGGAGTCAGTGCTTTAACTTGAAATTTAGGCTTTTAAGGTTGATAAGGAGGAGATGCACTTACTTTAATACTTTCTAAGGTAGTATTCGTTACTGTATAAGACCGCATTTCCGCTGTTTACACATAAAGTAAACGTAAGTAAACGTTCGTAAAATCGAATGTTACGAAGGCAAAAATGCACAAGTGGTAATTACAATTTCATACAAATTTTGCTGAGTCACAAGACATGAAATGCAAATTTGTCTGTTGGCAGATATTTTTTCGCCTATTTTGTTGAAAATAACTAGTTTGATAGCTTACTCTTTCCATATGGAATTTATTCTAATGATATAAGTCATAGTACTGTATTCTGCTTTTAAAGTACTCTACAACTTTTTATCACAGTATTCAGTTTTTAATGGTATTTAGATGAAACCAAAGATTGACTATATCTTGTAAGCAAAGAATATGACCAAACTCCAACAATGAAAAATTTAGGTGTCTACTGTGACTTACGTCAAATTACGTGGTGGAGTAATACTAGACAGTTAGATACAAATTAACGTAAACTATCGACACGCAAAAGATTAGCTTTCACATACTTGGTAGGAATTTGCTAACTTTACATAGCAAATTTTAAATTACCAAGGTGTGTATTGATTTTCCCGAATAATTATTGATTAACTTTAAAATGGACCGTAGAAGGCGACGATTTCTTTTAAAACATTTTATTTGGTTAAGATCAGAATCATATTTAAAAAATAACAAATTAGGATTAGGGTGCAATTATAACATTGATTACTGTATAAAAAATTATCGCTATAGTTTTATGCAAGATGTCCCTATGATTGTTAAATTTTTAAATGGCGCTTATGCGGTTGGTTTATTTTAAGCATCGACCTCAAGGACTGACCTTTCTGATATCAATCTAGAATACAAAGAAATTGATTCACGAATATCGTGGCATAATTCCAATAACAACACATGGATGACGTCACCCTTGGCTGACCAAGCAACATCATGTGACATCTTCTGACCCTTACTAACTACGTGCCATCCTTCATTGGTCAAGATCTATCCAGGAATAAACATATGCTAGAAAGTATTGTTGTATGTCGTGTGTTCGAAGTTTTTGCAAATCTTGCTGTAATAACTGCTTAGTTTCATATCTCACCGCACAACTAACTATTTATTTGTGCATAGTTTTCATATTTCTCGTAATTTTTTGCAGTAATTATATTATAATATTCACACTGTTATCATTAATATTTTTGTCGTTTCTTTAATTTAGAAATTTTGTGTCGCAGTAGTATCTTTTTTTTGATTTGCCTTTTTAATTGCTACAAATTTGAATTTAATTAATACTTTCAACTTATTACAAAATTGATTTTCTTGTTTTCATACAAAGTAGTTTGTTCTCTTCTGCCTAATTTACTAACTTATACGGATCATTGTTTACTGATTTTCAATTTTACAGTTTTAATTACTTTGGTTTCAGGATATTTACTCCAACGTTTGTTTTTTTTCGCGCTGATCGTGTCAGAAATTTAGCATAATTTGTAAACTATCTAAGATATCTGCTTACTATTCATGCATATTGTAAGCAGATATCTTAGATAGTAAATAAATAAAAAAACTTACAAACTACTTATATGAAAACAAGAAAATAGTTTTCTTATTCATGCATATTCTATTCATGCATATTGTAATCTGCAGGTAAAATGTCACTGTCGTGAAGTACTGTGTCGGATGCTGTTGTTTGAAAGTGATTTTTTTGATATTTATGGAAAGCCGATGAAAAATGGTGCTAACAGCAATACTTTCGATGGTTCGCTATGTCGGCGACATCGATGATCGAGATTTTGTAGATCGTTTACACAGCTATTTCACTACCAATATACTTATTGCCTTCGCTATCCTTGTCAGCTTCAAAGTAATGCTTTTTTACTTTCATTAGCATGAGAGATATTATTGATTGAGTGCAAGATATTATTAGATTATAATCATAGAATTCAATATATCCTTGCGCTAGTGTTATTTTGAAAAGAACATTTCTAATTAATAGTTTATTATTCAATTAGACTTTTATTTTTCATGTTATTCATTAATGTATTTTCGAATTATCTTCATAATTATTAGTGTATTACTTTGCTTAATTGTTTCTTCACCTCGTTGTTTTAGAAAATCCATAGCTTACTGCGCAATTGCATCTTATCGTAATTGGAGACTCGAATTGTATATATTTTTGAGGTTATTAAAATATTATAGATTACTTTTGTGAAAATTCTTGCTTGCTTTCTTCTTTTATAATTTTTGGTTTTAGCAGTTTGGTGGAAAACCAGTGGAATGTCTGATACCTGATACATTCAGTGGAGCTTGGGAAAAAGTAAGTGTTGCCGTATCTTTCCAATTTTTCTTCGGAAAATTCATCGTTATTTACAAAGATGAATGATTCGAAAGTTGATTTCTACTTTCAGTTTATTGAAATAAATGGTTTTGTCTGATTAGTTGTCAGATGGTGATTCGCTGTTTGCTGAAAATCTTTTCTTAAAACTTCCTATTTGTGTTTAAATAGAAATTGAGTTCAAGTTTGTTGCTGAAAACATTATAATTATTACTGAAAGCATTATATTTATTTTCTTTTGTCCAGATTTATATGTTTGCTAATTTTTTGAAGGATTCCAGGTTTTAAATATGTTATTTCTTCTCTCAATATGAAGCTTTATTCAAAACTAAAGTTGAATTATGTGGATAACCACATTTTTTGTTTATTTAAGACAGTAAGTAGATTATAAGCTTTGAACGCTTTTTTTGTTCATGACTGTACAGTTTTAAACTACAACTGTGATATTAGTGATAGTAATTTTTACAGTATGCAGAGAATTACTGCTGGGCCCAAGATACATATTACATACCTATACGTGAAGTTGTTGCTGGTATGCCGTTATCAGAAAAGAAACAACGACGCATATCTTACTATCAATGGGTGCCGTTTTTTTTGCTTCTCGAAGCAGCATTTTTCCGTTTGCCTAGTGTAATATGGAAATACATGGCAGGACATTCTGGTATGATTTTAAATGTATATAAGCTCTTGACACAATTCAAATCAGCATTTAAAGGAATTTGAATGGGAGAGTTGATTTATTTATTTATTTACGTACAATCGCATTCAAATTTTATCACGGCCTTATTTAATTTTTCTTCAGTGTTGAACTAAATAATACGTAGCTAACTATCAACTTGTAATCTACTATATGCTGATTATTTAAAGCAGTTAGTAGATAAAAAGCTTTGAGTACTTTTTTAAGTTAAAGTTGAGTTCTAAAAAATGCCCATAATATGGATCTGTTATCTCATAAGAGTTCACGTGCATTACAGGCATCAAACTACATGAAATTGTAAAATTAGCTTCGGATCCCAATAATATTAAACCAGAGATAAAAAAAGCTAATATCAAAGCACTTACTTTGCATCTGCAGGTGGGTATCTAGTTAATTAAAAAGAATGTCTCGAAAATTACTCATTTAATTTAGTTGGTTCTAATGAATTTTAGATGTCATTTTTAGGGAGCTTTAAGATTTCATCGAAGACTGCGTAAAAAGCAGATTAATCCGCATGAATATTTGAGGATACTCAATATACCTTACACGGCATCATTCGTCACTTATATGTATATAATGACTAAATTTGTCTACCTTTCAAATGCTTGTATTCAGTTACTTATTATGAACAAGTTAGCATATTTCAAATGAATTTTTCTTATCTGTATATTGAATTTGTAGGTGCTTATGATTGTGTCTACACTATAGTAATGTTGTTTACAATACCCGCTTAGTTTCAGTGAGATAATTGAAATATTATTGGCATTTTGAATTAAATTATGATCAATGAATGCTCTTAGTCGGTTGAGATAAAAGTTTTAGGTTTCTAGAAACAGACCATTATAACTGGTATGGTTTTGGAGCAGTACTTGATCTTTTGCGAGGTGCAACATGGGAACAATCTGGGATGTTTCCACGTGTATCACTATGTGATTTTGATGTGAGTTTTACATTTTTCGTGAAATTTAAATAGTTCTAGAAAATGGAAATATTTGACCGAATTTTTATGATTATTTTCAGGTCCGTGTAATGGGTAACATTCAACCGCACACTATTCAGTGTGTTCTCGTTATCAATATTTTTAACGAAAAAATTTTCATATTTTTGTGGTTTTGGTATGTTAGTACGATAGATTTTTGTATACTGTATCAGAATGAGTAACTATTTTTAATCTCTTTATTACTGGAAGTTTTAATTTATTTTTTCGCTAAGATTCATTATTGCAATCTACTATTTAATGAATGAATTGCTTATATTTTTAATAACAATCCACGTCTCATACCATTCATTTTTTAAAAAGTTCCAGAAGTTTTTATTAGTTTTAGCATATTACTACATACAACATAAAATTATATATATATATTTTGTTCAGATCTCTTTTTCATGATCAGTAAAGTGGCACCATTCGTTGCAGGTATTTGATCTTAATATGTTTTACAACTGGTAGTTTAGTTTACTGGATTGGAATATGTTTAATACCGTGTCCGAATCGCAACTTTGTTGTGCGTCATTTGGAGATGAGTGAATTGCCATTTGATTTCCAAGGTAAGATTTCGAATGTCGTTTTCTTCAATTTCTTTAGATTTGAATCACGAATATATTCATTCTCATAGTTGTTTCCAGTTCCAGAAAAAATTGCTGAATTTTCAGTACTTTTAAAAACTAACTCGTCGAAATTAATATCTTCCTGATGCAATACTTATTGCTGGTTTTTTTAAATCACCAATTTAAAGACCAATAATATGGTTTACTTTAATTTTTCTCCAGCGTCTTGGAAAAAGTGTCAAATGCTTTCCACAGAATAAATAATTTAAAGTAGTAAGACATAAATAACTCCACAATTTATGAATTGAAGTTAATTGTGCGGTTATTCATATCGCGAAAATTGAATCAAAGATATTGAAGTGGTGAGAGACATTCAAGAAACTTTTCCTTTCTTATCACTTGATTACAGAAAGCAAAGATGACGTGGAAAAATTCATAAGTTATTTAAAAAATGATGGCATGTTTGTTATCCGAATGATAACGGTTCATGCTGGTGTAATTTTTGGCAATGAACTGATTTATGCTCTCTGGAAGTCCTATTTTGGAATTGAATCCCAAATTAGACGCTGTAGCTCATTTCCAGCTAGTGCTATAATATGGACACCTCCTGGAGGTAATACTTCAGATATACATAAGCTAGACTATTTCATGGACAAAGTTGTTATTTTTACTTATTTAAATATGAAAAATTCTCTTTTCGTGCTTAATTTGATTCTTGAAAAAAAGAAAACTGCAGTTTATTTGCTTTAAAAACGTTATTGCCTACTTATGCAATGCTGCTTTTAAATTCCATTTAAAGGTTTAAAGTTTCAGATAAACGTCCAGATGATTTTAGTCTTATTGGTGACAATAAATCAAATTTAGAACTACGTCAAACTAAAATTGAAAGGAAACATGGAGATGATTGTGTTGTACTAGAAACTGTTTTGGATTCTCATTTTAATGAAGAAGTGCCTTTAATGTCCACGGAAAGTAAGTATTATTTAACTTTTAACTTACATTATCTTAGATTATCTTAGAAAAAAATATATTATCTTAGATAGATGTTTTTCTACTAACTGTTTCGTTTGTGTCTTGTTCTTCTATAGGTACATACACACTATTTTTCTAAATCATAAAATTATTTCGCTCTTTTTTGTTTCAGTTATAGATCTTAATCATTTTTTTCTAATTTTTTCAAATTCTCTCATCAGATTTGTTGACTGCACAATGTTTTCGAAAAGTTTGAGCGAGTTTAAATGTATACTTATATTTTTACAGATGGTTCGCTTAACTATGTGTTATTAAGCAATTGTAACATTACAAATGCTTCAGGTTCAACTAATCCATCCCGAACTTTCAAAAGTACTTCGTCGCAGCTTCTAAAAAATGATGAAAATTTGTTGATACAACGTAAAGCAACTGTTCCAGTGTCTTCACCTTATGATTCTGGTAGTCCAGTAAATAAGAAAGCAAATTATATCATCTAAAATGTTTAAATTAAAGTGGTACTCTATTCTGTTTCTGTGATCCCACACACTTTATTCTGTCATCCCGCACATATTTTCGCATGATAAGTTTTCATGGTTTTTGAAATATGAAAATCTTAAAAATTATTTCTAAGCGAAATTATTAAATTTTATTCCAGCTGTAACTTAGCCTTACAAAGCATCTAGTAACTCTGCAGTTTATATTTTTGGTTGTGATTGTTTCTTACTTGCATATTTCAGTTTTTTCTAGAACTATGCTGATAGTCAAAAATCAGTATTCATATTTTTTTGTGAATAACAGTTTATCTGATTTCTGTGCACATTTTCTTGAATTACAATTAATTCTGCAACTTTGATTCTCTCGTGATATTAAATTTCAATTTTTCCTTCACTTTCACTTTTGTATAGTGTTGTATTTTGTACTACTTTTATCTGGTATTGGATTTTTTAATGCATAATATCCTATTTTTCTACTTCTGAATGTATTTAGACATTTTTCATTTCTAGCATCAATAAGAAAGAAGAACTCCTTAGTGAAGTTTCCAGTAATCGTACTGATAAAATATCAACTTGAAAATTAGGTTATTATATCGATTATGATGCTTATGTTTGTTAATCGTTTCAAATTTACTTCCGTTTTTCCAGTTTTCATTCCTTTTTTGGTGAATTACTTTGTGTTTTCAATTCTTATGTGCCTCTTTTTTGCTTCTTGCAGTGTATAGAATCACTGATGAAAGCAATGCACACATTTGTAGCCTTTTATGTTTGATATGTGATTGTGAAAATTCATTCAAAGTTTCAAAGAATCTGAAATCTTGATTTGTCGTTGAAATTTCGAGATTATGCATTTTGTCAATTTTTATGTCCTACTTTTTTCCTACTTTTTTCATAAAAAAGCGCTACTTTTTTTCATAGTTTGCTTTTCTGTTGACGCATTACAATCATAGCAGAAACTTGTAGAAATTTAGATACTTCTAGAAGCCTTCAACATACTTTCATTTGAATTGCAAGTAAATTGCTCTTGACTTCAATTGCAGAAAGATATTTGCATAAGCCTTACTTTGTAATGCTTCTAAGTTAAATTAAGAACAAATAAGTTTTGACTGTTATTGTTTGATAAGAACCAAGGTAAGGTCGTTTCTAGGAAGTAAGGCTCCAAGAAGTACAGAAATCTTTGCGTGCAATTGTAGTGAGCTGAATGTTTTGGGAAGATTAAGGATATCAGTAATTTGAATTGAAGTTCAGGCATTCATATTTAGCTAAATTGAGCAGTGCTTCAAGAATTGATTTGATGAGCTTTGTCCCAACATGATCCATTAGAACAGTCTAGGTCGGAATCTTATGTTATGCATTCTACATTATCTCATTCACAACCATCTATGTGGGATTCAACGAAGTCAAAAGATATGCAAGTAGAAAAAGTAAGATTAAACTGATAACTTTTCAACGTATGATCAAAACAAAAAAGCAGAACAAATAATGCATTATCCGTCAGCGCTCGTGTTGTTTTCTTTTCAAGTTAATTCAATCGTAATCGAAAGTAAAACGGCTTATATTCCTTAGATGGCTTAAGTAATCTTCAGTACTTTATAGTAAGTTCGTAGTGAATCTTTGTCTTTGACTATGCATTATTTTTTCTTTACTCTCCATGAAATAGAAGAAGACGTTTTTGAGCTTTAAAATTTTGCTTATTTAAGCAAAATTTGTATAATATTTTATTGTGAGGTTAAATTTTGGTTAGTTTATGTTGAATTTGAACGAATTATTAGCATTGATTCGTGAAAAGAATAAGTTTTTAGTATAATTAATTACTTAAGTCAGAGTCAGTCACTCTGTACATTTGTTCAGCAACAGTTTGTTGCAGCCTAAACTTTTTTCGTTGGAAGCAACAGAAGATAATCGAGAGGAATTAATCACAGCAAAAGAAACTTCCAGTACTCAGTTAAAGGTTTCTGGTGTTAACTCTAACTTTTTTAAACTTAATATTTGTGCTTTCGAATATTTGTTTGGGCTAAATTAACTTGCAAATTCATCCTTTTTTTATAACTGATAAATTCTTTAATGTGGCAACGCGATTTGATTTTAGAATTCGTTCAAATTCAAGTCTCCAGCTATTTAGCTACAAGCCTATGAGTGATTTAAATGATATAACTAATTTCAAGTAGGATTTAGCAAAAGGTAACAGAAGAGACTGAAAAGACTAGATGGGTTTTTCCACCACTGGATGATGCAAGTATCAGTGAGTCGGAATCAGAAGCAGCAGATACCAATCAGTTAGATTCTTCACAAAGTCATGAAGTCATTCATCATCGAATAAAAACATTTTCTCGAGAACAGCTAGTTGAGCGTCAAGTACCTGTGAAGGAGCATCAGATAGTACAGAAGCAATGGAAGGAGCAACAAGGGCAGTATCAGGCACCAATGAAAGAACATTTAGTGAAGCAAGAAGAGCACCGGGTTATGGTAGAACCATGTCCTGTGCAACAGAAGTTGTCTTACGAAGCCACGAATACTCCAGTTTTAATTGACAGTTGTCAAGTGAAAATGGAAGAGCATCGCATAGAGTTAAAGCCATGTAAAGTCAAACAGGAAGGACTCGAGATTCATAAAGAAGTGCTTAAGCGTGAGCTGCAAGAGCTGCATGTAAAGCCTGAACTATGTGAGTTGGAGCAGATTGAACTACCTCCATCTCAACGATAAGTTGTATATTGTAGATTGAAAATACAAGAGGAATTTTTCACGAAAAATTTACATCTCACATATGCTCTCTTCAAGGCTGATGATATATGATATCTACAGTTTGACTTTCTTACCGCTGAATATCTATTGGATTCTACGAAGAATTCTCTCACCGTTTCCATTTAATCATTACTTAGCTGTTATAAATTGTATTATATTTATTCTATGCGATTCCGGTCGTGGCTTTTATTCTATACTATTCTGGTTGTGATAAAGTTAATGCGATATGTTGATTTTTTTACTTCACGTTAGCGAGCAGTATTTTTGAGAGTTAGGTAATTCTTTGGTAGAAAATATGCAGGAATGAACTTTGACATTTATCTAACATTTTCTATGTATGATTGTCAGTGAACAGAGCAGATGGTAGATATTTATGACCTGTTGAACTTTATAGAAGTTATATTATGAATTTCGATGAACATGAAAATAAAAGACGTGACGTAATTATCGGTGAATACATGTATCATTAAAATCTTACAGAATAACGTTACTTTTCCAGAGTACTTCATGTCTTGACTTGGTTAGCACATTGTTATCACTATTTTCAAGAATTAGTAAAATATCCGTCCTATGTGTGATGATTGTAATTTCCCCAACTTATATTTCTGTTTGAAGTTGACTATTAATGCTAATCAAAGTATTACAAGACATGAAAGACATATCGAGATTGCCGGGATTAGCAAGAGATATGTTTATGTAAATTAGCATATGTTTTCGGTGACAACACTGTAATCTCTTTTAGTATTTATAAGCTTTTGTAATGAGCTTTTGCACATTATAGGGGCTTTATTTTGTTTGGATATCTTCTCAAATATTTGAGAAATTAATAAAAAATGCAAAAGTTTTGTTATTAGCATTTACTTGCTAAACACAAAAAGTTGAATAATAAATATTTATATCAAAAATTGAGCAATCAAACGAAGCTAAAAAATTTATTGGACAATTTACAAATTTCAAACATTTCAATCACAATAAGAACGAAATTAGTCTTACATGTAACTGATCACTGATTGATTCCAAATCATTCATGATTGATCATGTCAGTTAAATCATTGAAATTTAAAGTATGCCTATAAAATACCTTTATCTAAATACCTTTTTAGTATGCCTTTAATTTTCAACTCAATTTTGACATAGATATATTAGTTATTGGAAGGTTTAATAAAATTTAGTGAAAAATAGATTATGCAAGACTTGATAAGTATGCAACAATTTCACATAAACAAGAAAGTATTTTAACGGAACTAGAAGTGAAGTTGATCACTGATGGTAGGAAATGAAATTAATCGCTGAGAAATGAAACTGATCCCTGAGAATTGGATAAATTTTTAATTAAATTCATATTTGACAGGTTTATTTGTGCTCAAACTTACGACGATAAAGTTTTGGTTATTGAAAACGATTATAACGTGAAAAGTATGATATTTCCACAAAGTCCTTAGAATAATCTAGTCCCTGCTTCCATCTAGTTAAGAAGGTCACCATCACCATATTTTGGAGCTAACGGTAATTTATAGTTCAGTGGACCTGAGGTAGTTGTCAAGTCCAAATCCATATTACTTTTAACCTTTTTAATCACAGGGCGACTCAGTTCTTCCTAATTTTTTTAACCTTGCCGCTATTTTGCCTTAATTAGAGTATATCTTAATTAGTTTGCAGTGAATTCTGAAAACATCCCTGCATGGATGCATGAAGAAATTAATTAACGTTTCGTATTCACGTTAAATTGTCAGCACAGTTATACACGCACGCAAAAAAATAAAAAGCTGAATTAAACTTTTGCTTTAATATTCGTCAATAAATAAATTGTACAAAAAATTTTTGCAAAATTTGTAATCATTTTTATTTTTTGCTGAAGCAATTCGTTTTCTTCAAAATATCCTCTAATTTGTTTAAGTAACATTCATTACTGTGCTTTTTAACTGTAATTAATATTAACTGTAATTTTTGCTTTTTATTCTTATTAAAAGATAAATTTATTATTCACAAAAGGTTTAGTACAAATCTTTGTTTTTATTAATTGATAGATTGCACTAATATCTAAATCTCAGAATCAAGCAATTTCGCTTTTTAATCCCACAATTTTGATGCAGATTTCTTGCTGCTAAATCTGATCTAATGATTGGTCCCTCAAAAAATACTTCAGGTAGATTAAAAAGTTACTGAAAACAAAGAAATCAAAAGAATAATCAATACTTCTATGGAGTCTATAATAACACGTTATTTTTAATCACAACTTCCGCTCCCAATTTCAAACTGCACCGGAAATCTTGAAAAAATCTTACGATCATGCGTGTGATAATGTGATGATCCTAATTTAATGCTGATTATGCCGCCCTGTCATTTATGCATCTTTGTAGTTCTTTTTAATAAATTATGCGGATAATAAAAAATAACATTCTCACGTGTTTTTTTTTTTTGGAATTCCACGTATTTTAAAGTCATTTTCAGGCATTTCTCATTTCTCACGCAATAGTGAAATTGAAAATACCATTACCCGAATTACTGTAGCATTCACCTTTCATTTTTTGTACAATCTATTAGACAGATATTCGACCAAATATAGAATTAGAAAGTGGAATGCAATAATTTATGTTTACATAATCGGTTAAAATAAAAAAGGAAGATATTTGTTATCCACAGGTGTTACTCTTTCAACAAACTCTTCAAATCTTTGTCATTTATTTTTTTTATTGGCCTTTTTTAATTAGATTAGCACTAATCGGATGGAAGCGTTTAAGCTTTACCATATGAAATGCCTTTTTGTGTTATTTGCTTGCGGTCGCTTAATCTTTGAACTTTACTGACCCTTATTACAAAGGTCATGCATCCAATGACTAACTAACTAATTCTTCGAAAAGTAAATAAGATACATATGTGCGCAATAAGTGCTACAAATAGTCTTCTGTTATTGTCTTACTAACATACACAAACTACGATAGCTTTGTAATACTTTCAGCACTAAACAAGAACTGAGAAATATACGTCAAAATTTTGACGTCGTTGTCAAAAATCAAAGTATTGAGTAAATAAAAAATTATTTAGTTCACATTTTTAATCCTCTTCTATGTCTACATTTGAACGTTATTTATCTCAGAACATGTGTCTAATGTCATATTTAAATGTTAATAAATATGGGTGTAGTTCACGTCAAATACAAAATGATTATTATCAGTATTTTTACTTTTTATAGCGTTTATTGCTGTCTTTGGCATTATTATCATGCCTGATATCGTTAGAAAATACTGCAAAACATGGATTATCTCAAGTGGGAAAGTACAACTGAGATTTCCCAGAAACGAGAAATGAAATTACCCAAAATGTATATCCACAATCCGTCAAGCAACAAAGGTAAAGATTTATTAACGTTAGTTCTGAACAAATTACAATTTATTTCTGAATACCCATTTCGGAATTCACACGTCCACACGTCTCACATCCTATATGTAGTATGACGCGGTCGGAAAATGTCCCACGAAACAAAACTGCCTTATTTTTGGTCTCGGTTAACTTACACCATTCTACATAAGTAATTCAGACTGGGGCGGTGAATTTAGTACGAAGTACTCCTCATCGACCAGCAGGACTCTGAACTAGCAACCTCAATCTTACCCGCATTGTCCCTCTGCCACCAAACTATTTAGACTCCTTTAATGCTTGGAAAACAAAACTAATTTGATCCATTAAAATGTATATTATCATATCTCTTACTATTGATTATCCGACTAATCTGTTTATTAATATTTCTCCTAATCACTTTTTTCTTCTAATCACTATTTTAAATATCCTTTTGAATCCTCAATCCTCATTATTATTATTACTGTTATTCAAAGAGTTGCAAATAAAATGTAACTTCTGCATAAAAGTTGTTTCTTAAGGGTGCAGTTGGTTTTGGTTTTGGTTTTGATTAAACTACATAAACAATAAACAATTGCGAATTCATGCTTAACAAAATGATATCTGAACTTTACTACTTCACTCCCTTTCTTTGTATAATAATAAATCCACCTGTGTATGCATACTAATCTCTTACGTATTAATCACTCTGCATAGTTTTTCTACAAGTCATTAATCATGAAGTATCGTTGTATAAACTTTACAATTTTAACATCAAAAATACACTTTAAAATAAATTTGAAAAAATATTCAAAACGAAACGATTTATTTTAAAAAAAAAAAAAGCACAGAATTGATGAGATATTCTAATAAATTCAAATTTTCACTTTACATTTTTTACTTTTTCATCTTTTCAAAAAGTTTAACAATTGCTGTAATTTATTTTAGAAAACTGTGAGAAAATTTGCAGCTTCACACGTGTTACACTACCACGCAGATTAGAGATAAATTTTTTCCGGCAACCTCAAAGCAAATTATTATTCTCGGAGATCAAAAAAAGAAAATGGATGAGAGAACTTCCGCTAAATTATTTCGCGCATTTAAGTAAATTTATTACCTAACAAATAATTACATCATTACTACTACTGACAATTTTAAAAGAACACTATTCTAATATCAGCTATTTATGAATAGATTGAATAGATTTTCGCGCTTTTAATTATAAATAAATTCCCAGAAATAATTCTATAGCAGTATTTCCTTCCTTTAACAGAACATAATCAGTAACCTTTGATCTTACATATAAATAGATAGATAGATAAATAGATAGACAGGTAGATTGATAGATAGTTCTAGCTATCCAGCACTTATTAACTGAGAACTTGAAAGACTTATTCTCGCATCACAACGCACCATTTATGAAGTACCAATTTAAATTGACCACAAGAAAATTGTTTTTTATTATTTGTGAGTTCACTCGAAATTAAGCGGTCACCTCAGTGCATATAATTAAATGATGACCCATAAGATGCAATTTATTTATTTATTTATTTGAATAATTTACCAATTTTTGAAAAATTCGAAAAGTTCAACAATTATGAAGAACTGAATGAAATTTAATATGCTCGCCGCACATCATATCATTATTAAATCAGCAAAAACAAAACAAGCCAATTTCGTTTGTGGAGGCACTTTGAACTTTATCACTACTATTATTTTGCCATTCAAAATGTAAGAACAAAAACACACGTAACAAAAAACAATTACGCAAAAATTTTACAAGTGAAATATGAAACAAAGCAAGAAAAAGCCTTACATTGCTATTTTAATAACGAAAATAAAAATATTTACAAGGAGTATGCAAAAATAATACTAAAAAAGACACAATCAAACAAGACACAACGTTTTTCAGAAGCAAAATTGAGTGTCATACTTATTCTTGCCTTGCGCCTCAAAAACACATTAATTAACGTTTGCATAAATAACTTCAAATCCAGAACAAGTTACCTCCGTTCAGGACGAAAATTTAGTTGCCTCAAGCTTAGTTTCCTTTTTCTGCTCGATAATACTTTGCAGTTAAAATAGTACCTAAATTTTGAGGATATAATCAGAAATCACAATCATTAATGAATGATGCAAACCAAAAACCTATTTACATTTATTAATAATTAATAGCATAATTTCATGATTATTATCTTGTATTCCAGCAGGTTGCTGAAATAGTTCACATATAAATTCCTTGAACTAACCAATAATCTCATTTAATGTTTATCTTGACAGAAGCGATTCAGACTTTCCAAACTAAGCATTCTAACTTGGATTTTGAATTCATTTTCGAAAATATACCAAACGAAAACACAATCTTCAAAACTATGATTGCAAATTAGCAAAAGTATAAAAAGACTTGTGTTTTCACGAAAAAGTGAATTACTGTCAAGCGATCATTATAACAAATTGTAATAATCATAAAAATGATTTAAAAACGAACATATAATTTTTCAAAATTACAGTGAAAATGAAGGAAGAAACAGAGAAGCGTAAACTGAAACGAATGCCAAATTTATGAACAACATATATATCCTAGTACTAATTAACAACACTCATCACAGCTTCACGAGATCTTTTTCGAAGTGGTATTTTAGCAAACACTTTTGTACTGCAAAACGTATGAAAATGAATGAGACCTAAATTTATTTAAAAAAATAAACTGTATACAGCACTTATAGTATGCTTTATTTATTTCCATTTGAAATTTCGAAAGAATAAATTATTACCACTACGAAAATACGTGTAATCAAGTAAACTTACAGGCACAATATCTGGAAAAACAAACGAGATCCAATTAAACACAAAATTAATATCAATATCTTAGAACCGTGTGGATAACATTTAAACATTTCAAACTTATTCTTTTACGCTGCAGTATATACTTGGAAGCACAATTAAATGTGATGTGAGTAAGTGATTGATACACTTTCTTAATAAGCTTTCAGATACCAAAAAGTTGTTAATAATGACAGGAAGCAAAAAAGCTAATTAAAATGAAATCACCCACAGAAACAATTAACCCAGAAGGCAGTTTCTCTGACTTACTTCAATATGGCGTAATATATGCGTTGTCAAAGTAGCCCTCCAATGCTTTGAGCTCATAAGTGAATGGAGTCAATAACCATTCATTACTACTGCAAAATGTTACAAAAAATAAATCATAAATTAGTTTGAATATCAGTCACTTTGTAATTCATATTCTGTAACTGCGTTTCCGGGTGACCATCTAAATTTGATGAATGGTTGACATTTGATGCACCCACTTTGGTGTGTCTTTCTCGCTGTACAACCATTTCTGGTACTGAAGACTCATCATCAATTTCTTCGTAATAACTGTCACCATCCTTCGATGATTGCGTAGGTAAAGTTACACGTGTAACATTGGGACGTCTCGAGTGCCTCAAGTCCATCTGAAAATAATAAAATATATTAATAGTAAGCAATTTATTTATTTATTTACATTAACACTATTTGCGCAGAAAATTTTAAAAATCAATATTACCATAAAAAATAAAGATAACCTTATTGTAGTATCCCATATATTCATTTTGATTTAACGGTGGTTGTATCACATTAATAGTTGGCTCAATAGCATAGCGATTAGAATAATCAAGGCTATTGCGATTAGGATGAGATAGCCGTTTCTTATCAGATATCTATAAATGTTCCAAAAAATATGCATGCATTATATAACCTTTAAAAAAATATTTCTGAGTACTGTACAAGCAGCATTTTAGTTTCTAATGATCTGACTGCAACTACTGATTTCAGCGCAAAAATATGAACCAACTCCATACGTTTAATCTGATACAAACTTTTTCCTTTAATCATTTTTGATACAAATTTCAATTCGCTTTAGCTATAAATCATCTATTTTACTGTTTAATGCATCAATTTTAAAATTAATGTATAAGTTTCAAAATAAAATAAAAAACGAACTGTTGCAGAGTTGTTTGTTTCTGCACGTTCGAAATAACTAATTTCCGTGTTTGAGCCTGTACGTTTATTTAAGCACGCTTTTTGTTCCGAATATTTTGAAAGTCTTTTTGAATTTAAATCATTTTGCAAAGATGGATCAGTTGTGGATGTTCTTCTCGCTATCTTTTGCCGATAAATAACAACAACGACAAATATTAATGCCAATACGGAAGATATAGACAATAATATAAGCACTAAGTCCTTCAAGTTTAATCCACTACTTGAAGTCTGAAATAACAGCAAAAAAGATTAAGTTTAAAAAGTAAAAAATTGTATAAAATTTTGAACTACAAAAAATTCTACTTTAATTCAGAGATTATCGCTCAAACTGATGTTACAGTAAGAAGAAAATACAAACAACACAATTATGAATCACATTCAATATCAAGTCTAACCTGTATTTCATTTTCTAACTTTATAATATATGCATTCGTGCGATTGTATCGATGAAGTGGACGACAACTTCGATCAAAATGCGAACAACTTTCACCGTAAAAGCATGGTGGACACAAACAACGGAACCCATGATCTGCATTAATGCATGTAGCCCCGTTTCTATAAATGCCATAAGTGAATTACGATACGTACTTACAACAGCAATGAAGCGATATTTAAAATGTAAGGAATTAAAGAAAGATAATTAATTATATTATAAAAGTTATAGATTTTATGAACACAAAAACTACACATTGTTTATGATTTATTCATATCTGCATAAATTCATTGATTTTTTTGGTTCAATAAATCATTAGCATAAGTATACCTGCACGGATTCTCATCACATCCAGATTTAGCAATTTCACAGTTAACTCCTTTGAAACCTTCAGGGCATGAACAAAGATATTTGTTATTTTTTAAATCACCGCAACGACCACCGTTCTTACAAGGTTTATTTTGACAAACATTAATGGAATGTTCACATAATGTACCACTAAATCCATCAGGACATTGACATTTATAATTTTTCACTTCATCAATACATCTTCCTCCGTTTAAGCATGGATTGTGCTGAAAGCCTCAATTTTTGGATAAATAAGATCAGTATCGACAAAACATTAAATACTAGAATTTCGCGAAAAGATCCTCAAATAAATTCGCTCAATCTCACGAGCGAGAGAAATAAAATAATATGTGTTTAGTATACAGCTGAAACATTATGAATTCGTTAAATTTTTCGATCACATTTAAGAATTTTAATAAAAGTATTTAAGCGGGAGAAGCCATTCTTATATAATTCTGTAAGAAATATGTCACTGTATAAAACCGTGGCACTCAATTTCACCTGAGCACACTCCTTAGCAATTTTTTCACAATGCTTTCCAGTAAAGCCAAGCTTACAAATACAGTCATATTCTCCAGTACCATTTCCTTCTACGCATTTCCCATCTACAATAAATAATCTGTGTTAGTTACAAAATAGGCAAACAGCAAAGCACACCATTGTTGCCTTTAATAAAAAGCGTAACAATGCAGTGAAATAAATGGCCTTGAAATAGAAGAAAAAAACTGTAGTGTTTCTTATAATTCCAATTAAAAGACAATTTAAAAAGTTGAAAATTGCAAAATAAGGCATAATAAAGAGTAAGGATTTCAATCGACATCCTCATCAATCCAAGGTTAATTTGGTCAATATGGCCACCCAACTTGAATTTTTCGTCTCTAATTGAAAATAAAAAAGCAGAGGAAGGCTAAATTGTTTCTACCTATCTAACTAACTTCAGCTGCAGGAGGTCTACACAATTAAATACCCTATTAAACTCCCATCACTGTAAACAACACAAAGCATTCTCTACGGCATCTTTGCTTTGAAATTTGGAATTTTAAAAGTTAAAACATCTCATTCAATAACAGGTCTCACTATAAACTTCTCTTGTTAATTATTGCTTTTTTTCTAAATGTGAAAAACACAGAATCCTTTTGCCACTCAGCAGGTGAATTAAATCAAGTTTATGCTATTCGCTATCCTTATTGTATCAACATTACAAAAAATAATGACTGCTCCGCAATTAACATTCCATTTAAACTATCCTATTTATCACCATTTAAAAATAGTGGTCCTGAATAATATAAATGCTACCTAACATATTTTGAATACTTAATGAATATACAAAGCAGAAACATTAAAACTAACCATTATAACAATGGATATGATCGCAGGTTCTGATCTTGATATCACAATTAGTTCCATTCCATCCTGGCATACATTCACAAAAGAAAAGACCACGGTTTTGAATACAAGTACCACCATTATGACATGGTGAGTCTGAGCAAGTTTTTGCAACAACTTGACAATAACGACCAGTATAGCCTTTTGGACAAATACATGTATAGTTATATCCCGGTATATACTAAAAAGTACAAATTACAATTTTCACGTAAACAAAAGGTATCGTGGAAATTATACTAGTATTAGAAGGCAATTGCAATTCAAAATTCATGACTCTGTCTAAAACATAAAAAATAATATGGTTACATACAGTGCAAATAGCTCCATTCATACATGATTGCGTCGAACAATTTTGAAGACGGATTTCACAATTTGTTCCTGTAAATCCATAGGGACATTCACATGTGTACTGTCCATGGCCTGTGTTTCTACATATTGCATTATTTTTACATGGCTGATGTCGCGAACAATAGTTCAAATCTGCAAGTGTTTATATTTTATGCTTACAATAAAAACGAGAAGAAAACTGTGCAGCAAATATCACTGCATATTTTTCTTGATTATTTACTCTGGATAATAAAGAAAAACAAAAGCAATATATTACCAACATCTGTACAAAAATATCAGCAATACATTACCATACAGTAATAAGCACAAAATAGATCCGTAGATAAAATGAGCGAGAGATAGAATGATAACTTTACCTTCAATGCAAAAGTGTCCTCCCCAACCTTCTTCACAAATGCACTGATTAGGCTGTCTACAAAAGCCATGTTTACAACCTGGATATTTTTTACACTGCAAATAAACAGTATGATACAAAATATAAGAGAGGTTCATAAAAAATTATTATTATTAGGTCTATGTTTATAAAATATTGAAGGATTCATATTGAATTTCACTGTTAATTTCAAAAAATACTAAGAGTAGTTACTTGATCACAGCTTGGTCCTGTCCATCCAGTTTTGCATCGACAAGAGCCTGGTCGATCACATACTCCATTGACACAGTTATCACAACGTGCTGAAATTTGAAAATAATGCTTAATAAACTTGAAATAAGTTCTCCTAGTAAAAACATCAAGTACCTTACACAGAGTTACCAAAAATACAATCTCAATATACACATCTTACACTCAATTAAAGAATAAGTATTTAGAACATTTGCGAATGTAAACATTTCCATTGCTAATTCAGTAGCCATTTCGTATAAATGCTAAGATCGAAAGAATACACACTTCAAAAACAAGAAAAAGTTTTCTTATAAAAATAAATAATCTCCGATTGCTATTTTAAAAAGCTGAATCGACAAAATTTTCTTTGATTAATCACTCACAAATTTTGAACTAATCCGAATTCACAATCATATCATCTCTTAGATAAAGAAAGTAATAACGTCATTTCCGACTTAAGGTTGTAACTTATTCCCAAACATACTGCAGAAATAAAACAATGACTAAGAAAGATGTAAAGAGAGATTTCCAAAAAATTGACTACCAATTAAAACTTGTTTATCATTTGTATGGAATTCAAAAATAAGAAATCATGATTTATGAGGGATATACAAGTGATAAGATATAAAAAGCAAATCAAAGTCTTATTATTAGGTTATAGTCAGTTCATAAGTCAGTAACTAATACGTCATCATCTATTGTTTAGATCAGTAGAATGAACAATAAAAAACAATAAAGTAGCATGTCATGTAGTGAGAAGAGCAGATGTCTGTACGAAATATTTTAATATAACATGGAGTTGGTATATATCTTATTTACCAACTATTCACTGTAGCTACTGAAAATTATGCAAGAAATTGTGACCTTTTGAACTTATTACTTAACAATACATTCAATATATTAGTCATTCATAAGCTATTCTTTTGTTTAAATTTACAAGTAACAATAAGCAGCTTAAAATTAAACCCACACTTCAGCAAAATTTGCATAAAATAGTGTGTTTATTAGTTAAATAAAGATCTATCTTTGCTAATTAATACTAAGTAAAATTAAAAAATACTGGTCATACCATTTACTAAAATAATCCAAAATATTGACAAGGGAGTATACTATGATTTGCATGTAAGTGCGATATATAAAAGCATAAATAACACTCTCACTGAGAAGTGCTCTATTTTTGAACTGTATTAGTTAAGTTCACAAACATGATTATTAAAAATGATTGAAGATGATAAATAATGTAAAAGAATATTTGAGAGATTTTCCTCATAAACTTGGAAAAAAAAAGGTGTTCACAAGAAATAAAATACATCTCATTAATAAATAGCAATATTTTGTGAAATAAGACAAATATCAAAAAAATTTCTTAGTAATCAGATATGAACATGCTTTTAGATTTGCTTAAGCTGACTTGTCCTCATCGTTTTGAATCTTTACACAACTTACGATAATCTAGTATTTAACCAAAATCTCTCTATTTCCTTTGAGAACAGCATGATGGTATGAGATAGATTATTATTAAAGCAAAAAATTCTACTGGATTAACCTTGCAAAGATAAAAATGAAAAGAAACCTGTATCACAATTTGCACCTTCCCAACCAGCAGAACAAGTTAGTGTACCATTTGAGTTACATTCGTAATGGCCAACGTGTCCAGAAATAGGTTGGCAAAATTTACTACATTGTGGTCCATAATAATCACTTGCACAAATTATTCTATAAGCGATGGTCATTCCAAATCCGCCACTATCAAATAACACTTTTTCAGTCCATTGAGCACTCGATGGTACATTTTCACGTTGAAAAGCATCGTCAAACATCAACTTTTTCATTTCTGAAATTCATCACTGAGTTAATACTAAAATACCGAAATATAAAGAATCTAATAGAGCCAAAATACATAATGTCATCGCTATTTCTTATTATTCTCGTCTTCTCCAGTTATATCCAAGTACATTAAATATAGTCATCACTTGTAGCGATTCTATTTTCATTAACTTTTTTGAATTACGATTTTTTTTTCAAAATTATCTTGAAACAGATCATTATATACCTCATACTGACAGGATTAAAGCAGTTTACTTGATCGATATGGTGAACACCTACTACATAATAGATTATTAAGACTTAGTAATGAAGGAGAGAAGTAATGAACCGCAAAGATTTCTCACTGATATACCTACGTGAAGGCGAACTATCAAAAAGATACCGTTCTAGATAAGCTCTTACCAAAGTGCTGTTTCCAGTAGGTTAATCCGATGTAAGCAATTATAGTGCACATGCACTACTGACATTTCATGCTTTTTTCACTCCAAAAATTATAAAAGCGTGTGAAGTAATAAATATGAGAAAAGAAAAAGCAATAAATTTTTTGCATTAACATAAATAATAAAATAAACATACTTCCATTTGTTCTCCATACTTCTGTTATCAGCTTGAAGGATTCCTAAAAACCAACTCATCAGTAGTAAGCAATGAAGCATTTTAATTTGCATAAGCTAATATGAAATTAAAAGCTCTTAATGTTCCAATCCGTCACATTTAACTTATTTAAATAAAATGCATAAATTCGTCTCCATTAAAGAAACACTGTATTCATTACTAATATACATAAATTACTTATCCCTCTACTGTAGAATTAGCCAAATAATGATCTGAATTTCTAATTGCACAATTTCAATCACATTATATGTGAGTAAACTTGTGCAAATATACCCTTCACTCTTTAATATGTTTATTTATTTCTGCATAATAATTTTTTTCTTTTTTAGTTCAAAGTTGACAATGCAATGATTGTCTTTTTGCTATGCATGGTAGAATAATGGCTGCGCAAACTTCTGCACCAAACACATGAATAATCTATTTTCACGCAAATCGTGGGAAAAACCTTGGAGGAAAGTAGAGACGCTAAATGATAAGATGCAGTTTACAAATAAAGTTGAATTTACGTTTGAATTCTTAGTTAGATAGCTACTGAATCTAATTCTGATATGATATGCAAATTATTATGACAATAACTCATCCCAGAGCTTCTATTTTTTCTTCTTAAATGGTACTTTTATGGATTCACTACAAATTCAGTACAAAATAATACAGTTCAATATTTACTGTTTCGGCTACCTTCATATTAATTACCAACTGAATAATGCCTGAATAGAACTGGACCTTTTTGCCAAGGTTTTTAAAGTTTACAAAAAACTTTTCGTAAAATCTGATTTTATTATTTCAAAGACTAAATAATGAGCAGGAAAATGTAACATACTGGCCAGCCAAATTTGAATTCAATTTTCGCTCCATTACGTAAACGTTCAGCATCACACGTAACTTCACCAAATGTGCAATCATTGTTATGACTGATATGTGTTTCAAAATTTTTCAAACAAATCCTAAACTCCGGACGCAACTCCACTTTCGGGTCAATTTTCAATGAAATTAGTCGTATCTCGAATGAACCAGCACAAGAACACTGCAACAATAACAATAAAATTATAGACTACATTAATCATCAAATGCAAAACATTTTTCTCAAGGCTTTTTTCTCCTTCATACAAGTTTCATTTCATAAAAAAAATAAGTACAAAAATTTTGGTTGTTTTCTATCAATACAAATGACAAATCGAGCAAAATTACTTTCCCACCACAAAAATGATTTATTTTTTTATCAATTTTTTCATGCAAGAATAGATTTTCTAATAGTACAATTGATGTCTGATTATTTTACTACGTACTTTTCCTCTAAATTTTTGTCCCAAATTTTGAATTCTGATTTTATTACCAATCAATTTTTACCTTTAAATAGCACAATCAGTCAATGAATGTTTGATTATAAACTCAAAAAGGTATATGAACTAGAGCGAGTATAATTTTGGCGCAAAAATATCAGTACTATTCTTTGCAACCAAAAATTAGCATTTACTTTTAATGATAAGTATAAGATTATTATTTCTGAAAAATAGTATTTCACTAAATAATGTGAAAATAATTATGCAGTACCTAATACAATATTTGGCATTAGCTAATTCATTAAAGATATTCAATAAAAAGTATTAAAAAATGATATAAATTGAGCAATTCAGTTATGTTATTAAATCATAAATTAATTCAATAATGGTGTCAGCCGTAAATAATTTAAAGTAATCCTACCAATCGGAGAATATTGTATCCCAAAATCATGATATAAATTGTCGATATCCGATAATGGTGCATTCTGGTGCTGCGATGAAACTCGCAGCGTCTGATCTGGTCGCTGCTTTTAATCAATTTCCAGATATAATGCCCTCAACAGATATAAAAATATCTATCCAAATTCGATACTTAATCAGAAATACGTGATGAAACAGAGAGGGGAAGTAAAATGAATAGTTATTACTTAGCTTAATTATTTATAAATATGTCTCCTGATTAGTTAATTGATTCCACTTTTAATAATCAGTACGCAATAATCAATGGTAGTGCTTCTGTTGCATTGCAATACGTAGCACTGAAAATTATGCACAAATATTTATAAATTTTGCTATAAAAATATAACTAGCAAAATAATACTATACTTTTTGCAAAAATCTGCACTGTACAGAAATACTACCAAAATTGGAACATTGCTATTGATTCATCGGATGAAAATTTTTCACGATTTTTATAACAGACGAAAAAATAAGCCTCAAAGCATACTTCATGAATCTGACATTTTGAAGTGTGCAAATAAATGAATGGAGCAAACTTACTACAAAATAATTTGAATACACAAACTGCTTTTTTCAGCTATAGATGAGCAGTTTCTTTTGTTACTAATTAATTTCTTAATTATTATCTTATAGTACATTAAAACAATGTCAATTTTGTACAGCAAAATGTAATGTTTAGGATTGTACAGTTACTAAAGACAGTTCCAGAACAATTACTCTTACTCATGGCAGAATTTTTCGATCATGTAAAAAATAAAAAGGATTGTATAAATGCCAGACAAATATGTGCCATATCCGCGCTCTTTTTCTACCCCTAAAATTATTCATTTTCATACATATTAGATCCGTTAAATATCAAAAACATACCAATTTTCTTGTTTTGCGATTGTGCTGTATTTAATATTGAGATATTACGATTAGTTTTTACTTAAATAAAAAGCTTACACAGTAACAAATAAAAGTTATCACTGCTATATTTTTTGAAATGAACAACAAAAGATTTTCTGAAATCTGAAAGTCTTCAAACTTGTGATATTATAAGGTTATTTTATTGAGCCAAAAAATTAACACTAAAAACAGTACAATTATTTTGTTTACTTTCAGAGTGTGTTATTTGTTCCCATACGACCTGAATTATACTTTGCATTACTAAAACAATCTGAGAAAAAATCTTAGATTATATATTCACAATTTCTTACTCTATCAACAGTACCATTCGAAACTTTAATTCAAATTCATTCACAGTCAAAAGTGTTAAATCTTGCTGTTTACGTGAAATATTGTTATAGTAACTCTCAAAAATGAAAATTATCACGTCGCATAAAGTGAATAGTTTTCAAGTTTTAAAACTAGCATACAAAGGAAAAATCATAACGAATTCGTAAACAATTATTAAAAGCTCAATAATTAAAATTCAAAAACTACTGGGAAGCAGTTAGAAATGACAAAATATGAATATTAAATCAAATAGTTAAACAAACACTTCATGAAAAATTATGCAAAATTTGCGAAAAAGTGCAGCTTTTGATTCTGCAAAAGATGTATTTTATGCCTTCAAACTTTAGGTATATGACGTAGATGCGTGTAAACTCATTCAACTATCTAAAACAATACTAAATTGATTATTACAAATTTTGCCTATTTTAAGTACAATAAAAAAAGAGTAAAAACTTATGTTTTATAGTTCAAACCGTCAACGAATCATTTTAATGTTTGAAAAATTACTTCACAACTTTGTCACTATTTAAATGAACAAATTTTAACGTTTTTTAAGTATTAAGATTCAAGCAGAACACGTGTTGTATGCTTTTAACACGTGAGAGCATCAAATAGAAACAACGTGAGCGCATCAGATAAGAACTATCTAATCGTTTATGATAACATTTAAGAATGATTGAATAAATCTTTTCAATAAAGTATATAATTTTGCTTCTTTTATTGTTTTTGATGAGAAAATTTGAAAAAAGAAATACTCACAAAAGTGAAAATGTATGAAAATGTGATAGATTTCGATCAATAGTTTCACACAAAGATAAAACGTAAAAACGTCAAAAACGGTAGTGATTTCCAAATGCAGCAACATTTCACAATTTTAATTTCACGCTTACTATTAAATTTTGCTTGCAACACTTTTACGGACCAAAATCATTTACAATGTACAAATTTAGAAGAAAAAATTCAAAAACACTTAGTGACAAAATTTTTAGCGTAAAAATCAAAAATGGTAGAAGTGATTGAGTAAATAAGTAAGTATTTTATTGTACTATATTAAGTTAAGAAAAAGATAGAAAAAACTTAAAGATCATATAAATGAATGACTAAAAGACAGATTATATAATCAAAATTACAACTTATGTGATATAATAGAGAAGACTTGATGACTTAATCATCGAAATAATAGGAAATGGATAAGTGAATAAACATAAGGAATGAAGCGAATGAATGAATCTCTGGCAGCAACCATCTTCGGCACACAGCCATCCGTCGCTATTTGTAGCGCCACGCCCTCAAAGGGTTAGACCGACTGGTTGACTGCCTGTGCGTAGCACAAGTGGGTGGGTGGATGAATGGATGGATGGATGAATAGATGGATGGGTGGGTTCAGCGTTCAAAATACTTTTTACATTCTTCTGTGCTTGTAAAGGTCAAGCCTTAAGACAGATAGAGATAGATTAGTCTAGTACTAATGATAAGATTTAGCTTAACATGATATACATCTATCCAAATTTAAGATTTATTTCAGTTCATATAATACTATATAAATAAGATTACTTTCATTAATTAATAGAAAAGTAAATTATATTTGCGTAATTTTGCTCATTTATAGCAGTGAGTTTGTAAAGTTTACGTGATAGGAAATTTATTGAATTGTTGGTAGTTACGTGAGAAAGAGCAATTTTAATGAATTTATTTTTGCAACAACAAATATGAAAAATACTAATAGTGCTGTGATAAATGAGACTGTTTTCATTAAATAAAAAAGATGATGCATTTTATTAAAAGTATTACTCACTTATATATGCTAATTTTTTCTAATTAATTAATTTATTAGTAATAATCTCGTTAATTTTGTTAATTATCATTAACTAATTACAATTATAGTTTTGCGTAAATAAATATATCGCCTAAATACAATAACGTAAGTAAGAAGTTCAATCAATTAAAGCTAAAATCATCTTCTAGACATTACGCTATCAGCTGAATATAGTAATAATATAAGAATGCAAAAAACACAAGTAATTGTTTGTTTAATATACGGAAATCACTTGAAGAAACTTTTCTGCTTCAGCAGAGGGTCAGATTCAAATTTAAAAAACAGAAACCGTCAGTAAGATGAAAGCTTGCCTTCTGTTATTGACTGAATCACTTAAATTTATCAACTTAATCACTGATAAGAGGTGCTTGAACTTTGCCATCACATCAGGATCAAAAAGATACAAGCACTGATAGCTTTTTGATCATAGCGACGTCATTCATATCGTCACTTATAGTGTCATTTATTATGCTTTTCTTGCACGTGAAAAAGATTCATTCAAATATTTATCCAAATAGTTCTTCTTACGCACAAATTGCAATATTTTTTTTCCACGTGTAAGTAATTCTCTAACTATAAACTATTAGTTTATCTATTCATGGAAAAGTTTCGTACTAAGCCATGCATTTTGTTCGCGTAAGTACCACAATATTAATCAGTCATTCAGTTTTTAATTTTATTTTCAATTATTCCAAAAATTTTTTCCACGTGTAAATAATTCTCCGTATTATTGCTAATTTGATATTATTCGATTATTTTTTGACTGATATATCTTTACTGATACTTAAAAATTAATTAGTTAGTAAGACTGAATTAACTTGCAAATCTTTTAGCTATTTGCTAATTTATTTTTAACTCTAACCTAAATGTGATTAAAAAATTTGAAAAGTCAAAAACTTAAATACTTGCATTATCGGAAATGGAATAGACGAATGAATCAATCAATCGCATTTGATAACAACTTTTATGCTAACATTTTATGCGTCATTTTTCGCATGGCAAAAAAGCAACAACAAAAAAAGAGACTTAGCCACACTTCAAAAGGAACACCGCAGCAGTAGGAAAGTAAGTATACTTCTACACATATATCTGCTCGTCAGATTAGCACACTTTACCGTAAGCATTTTCCACTTTACTCCTTTCAACTAAGTAAATAAGTCAAGTAGAAGTTAAGTAAGTAGGTAAGTAAGTAAGTAAGCAAGGGAATAAGTATATCAATCAGATCAAAAATGCAAAAATCTCTCACTTCATAGGATTTAATAAACTGATACATCAATAAGTTCTGAATGATTACATTAATAATTAGTAATTAAGAGTAGAGCTAAGATGTCTTAGCACAGAAAAGCACTGTACACATAAGATATCTGACAGATTAAGTGATAAATTCAAATTAACAATTTGTTAGTAATTATTAAATTTAAATGTAATTTGTTTTTTTTTGTTTTAAAGATATAAAGTTTTGAATTTTATCTCTAATATTTGAGAAAATGACATTATCGTCTAGCAAAGAATTATTGTTTTTTGCATGATAATCAGTTACTTGAATAAATGCTAAATTATTTGCACGATCATCAAATAGATACACATTTTGCTAGCAGATCTAAATATGAAACAGTTGAGAAAGAAGTACTTGAACGGCCTAACCTTTATTATCAATGAAAGGTCAAGCGACAACTAATGTTGACATTGGGAAGTAATGAATATTGAATTACTGTTAGAGCCAAAACATATCCAAATACGTTTTCAAAAAAAGAAATATACAAACTAAGCAATGATTTCACGACTGAAAAGTGTGAAATTTGTTGTATTAATTATACCAGTGCTTCAAAAGTTAAGTCCGAGAATTTTGTAAGCTTTTGCTAGATATAATAAAATGTCGCAGTCTTACTCTTATTGTTACGGTACTACGAATGACATAGAAAATTCAAGTTGTACTGTAATTAATTATGAATTTCGATAGCAGTATTTGAAGTATCAATCAGCAAGAAAAATAAATAATAAAACACACGTTGTAAACTTTGAACTTTGTGAAAATTTAATAACGAGCTTAAGATTGAGCTGAAATATAACTACTGATATTAAATAAAGACTGATGAGTTAATCTCCGATTACCCCATCAGCTGCGTGTTCAGATGTACTTACAATCATGCAGTAAACTAGGGTAAATATACTTTTTACAAATAATTTTATCAAATTACTGAATCTTTAGTGATATTTAGGCATTGAGTTCATAAATCAATTAATTGATTGTTTTTAATTAATATTCAAATATCAAATCAGAAGTTTTAAGACTTCGCAACATTTGGAAAACAGTAGTATACACTTTAATGTAATCATATATTTATTAATAGTTTGAGTAGAAGAAATAGCTTATCAAATAACAAATAAATTTGTTTTAAATTCAAAATCTTGCAGATTAATTCCAAAAAACAGCTTTATTTAAAGATAGATTAGTTTTTAGGCAGCAATTTTCACAAATCTTAGTTATTATTTCTGAAGCATACAAAGTTTTTGACCTATTTTAATTACAGTGAATTTAATGCTTTAATCACTCAAAAATATACAAAAAGTATTGTAAATAGCAAAAAGTCAAACAAAACATTTGTTACAAAGTAAAGCAAACGTTTTGGAAAATTAAAGATTGCATTATTCTTAATAATAATAATAATTAATATTATTATTACAAAAACGTAAAAAAAAATTATTATTATTACTATTATTATTGTTATTTGTTTTTGGTTATTATAATATTGATACATTTTATCTCAAGCAACAAAAAATGTTGAAAATCAGAACTGATATAATTACTGACTTTTAATAAAAAACTAATTCGTACGTAATGGAAATAATTCAAATTATGCATAACATAACAATATGGTGCTTTGTTATTAATTTTAGTAAAAATGCTGAATATTTACAACTGAGTTTCTATTTTTGTTCTTGAATTTAATTAATTGAAAGCTGAAAATAAATTATAAGGCAACATCTGGAATGATTTAGCGATTGAAATTACATAAAGTACTCATATAATTTATCAACTTTTCTTGCTATTTCAGCAAATAATAAAAGTTTCATTTTCAATGAAACCATTTATTACATTTGTAATGAAATACAAAAAAGCTAAAGATTTATTATAATTATGAAAATTGCTTAAATGAAGCAGAAAGTTGAAGCTAATTAATCACAATTATTCAATTTAATTTGG
>UYYF01004377.1:0-36636 GCA_900618365.1 Thelazia callipaeda
TATCTGGAAATTTTTTCTAAAAATGCATGCATACAATACCTTCCATATATCAGAATCTCCAGGTCGTATCGCTTCAAATCTGTTGCCTTTCTTTTTTGTGTATTCTTTGCCAATAAGGGTTTCTGACGTGAGGGAGTTATTTTCATGTGGTATGTCTGAATCCTGTTCATTTGATATCATCCAGCATTTCTCTCTACTACCATTGTAATCTTTATACGAAGCTTTCTTGCGTTCATCTTCCTTTTGCTGTCGATCTTTTTGCTGAATTGTTGAGAATTACTTAGATTATTATCTTTATGTGTTAATCTGTTCTACATTAAATCGATCAAGTAAACTGCTTTGTTTTTGTTATATCTCTTGCTGCTCATTATACAAGCTTTGCCTTTCTTTGTACGTTTTCGTTCCATAACGATACCTTCATTTGAATGTTTAGGAGATGTTGAATGCATTGTTGTACATGAAGAAATCTCTTTACTATCATTGCTATTATTATGTACATGGATGGCTCACCTCATTTGCGTAAATCGGTGGTTTCAATTTTTGGTTTTGTTTTTTTTCTTCTTGGAGTTCAGGATTCTTCATCGTTTCTTTAAAACTTTTACTATTTTTGTAATGGAAATGTTGATCTTTGTTTTCTGCATTACGTCCTTTGTTTTCGGCGGCAATATAATCTTTTTGAGTAACACTTTGTCCTTCTAATTTACAAGAGCGCTGAAATCACGTGTCTGAAGATCAGTGCTTTAAAATCAAGTGCTATTGATCGAAATGTACAGCAAAGCCTAAGCCGTGAGACTGATGGGTTTTCATCGTTGCACGTGAAGCTATATAACTTTTTCGTTTCAATAAATCTTATGATTTAGCAATCAAAATTCGGAGACCTGTATGTGATTCTCCGTACTTGTAATATAAAATGCTGTAGTAATGATGATGATGGCTGTTCTGGAAACCACTTACGTTCCACAATTCTGAATCGTTGGTTCTTGTTACATCACAGCGCTGATTGATCTTCGCCATATCATGTACAATGATTGATGTTTTTGCTACATATTTAGCATTATCGGAAAGTATGCGGGAATCTTGTGGCTTGCGAATTGGATATTGTTCGCTTTTCACTTCCATGAAATCTTTTTGTGTGACAGTTTTGCTCTCCATTTTACCTTCTCGCTGAAAAGCATATTTTAACACAGATGTAGGTATTTGATCGCAATACAGATATTTTATCAAAATTGTACTTTCCAAATATCAGATGGTTCAGGTCGAGCCATTTTTGATCGTCCCCCTTTCCAAGCCTTAAAGTCCACCATTTTTTGTGTTTCAAAAGAGTTTCCACCATCAAAAGTAGTTAGAATATTTGAATCTTTTGGTTTAATTACAGGATATCGTTCACCTTTCCAAGCCAAGTAGTCCATATGTGCTACTGAATTTTTTTCAATTTTTCCTTCTTTCTAAAAAATTGAAAATCTTTGTTAATTTTTGAAGTTTTTGCTCTAGAAACGAAATATGGCTTAATTCTGATGCGAAACTTATTAGTTGTTTTGATCATGTCATGATTTCATGGCAAGTTTTTGAAACTGAAAACCTTCCAGAAATCAGAAGTTCGAGGTCGAACCGTTTCATAACGCTCTCCATGTTTTGGCGTGAATTCAGCTTTGGTTTGAGTTTCTTTGTCACTGTCGGTAATATCTGCTTTTCTATGCATATGGTGTCGTTCTCTTTCTTTTTGCCCATAATCATGATGTGCTGCGCTTTGCCCTAACAGTCTTCCTTCCTTCTGAACTTCATAAATTCACAATTGCATGAAAATTATTTATGCATGAGAAGCATGAATAATTTTCGTTAAGGCAGAATTTTATTGTTAGGCAGTCGTCCTTGAAAAAGCTTCTGTTTGTTAAAATTCCTATTCCACAACTTCGGTGTAACTTGAAAATATTATAAAGTTTTGTGCAATATAAACAATGATAAAGAAGTAATGAAATTGAGAGCTAACTTCAAAAATGTTAGTGTCTGACGGTTTTACATCTCTTTTAAATTTGTAGTGGTCACTGTGCGCACTTCTCGAGATGGTTTTTTGATTTTTCTGCAACAGAGAAAGTACTGAATTGTTCTGATCACTTCTTGTTTTAAATAAGATACAATATGACGTGTGAGTCGCATCAGTTGTAAAGAATAAATTGTGATAACTTATATTACTTTATAAATTAATTTGCATGGGTCAAACAAAACGTGAAAATGTGTATAAGCATAGAGTCCTGCCAAGCAAGAAACTGCTAAATTCTACGGGAAAATGGATCACAAATAGCATGCAAATTATTTTGCAGTTTTCTGGTCTTATAAAAATAATTTTACGGGTTGCAGAATTAAGCCAATGTTGTCACGAGTTTCAGCAGAATGATTTCTTCCTTCTCGAATCTTTAAGAGCATTTTTGGATCACCATTATAACTATCTTCATACTCCTTGGATTGCCGCTGAACTACAACAGCTAGCAAATTGTGAAATAAAATTCTATCCCCAAATCATATTTATTTTAACTTGCTTTCAAACCAGAACTATCATGCATGGCAGCTGTCGATGCATGAACAAAAATTTCTGATGGACTTTCAACCAGTTTGTTATTTTTTATGGTCAGTAAGTATAACTTACACGAAACAACATTTTCTGTTTCTTTTTTTCGTAGCATTCGATTATTATCATAGTCAGTACCGAAAACAATCTGAAAATTTGATTGCTTCAAAAAAATTTTTGCTGACATAAAAACTGTATGTAATTGAATAAATAGATCACGAACGATTTGAAAAGCAGGCTAAGATAAATGATTAAAAAAGTTGGTTACTTTATCAAAGTCTATTAAAACTGGGAAATAAACAGTAACATCACGGCGTGTATCTATTTACTGTTCAAAAAATTTCCGTTATGTAGCTATTGCATTTGGTGGGTAAAGTATCCTTTAATTTTGAGCCAAAATAAAAGAATGACTTATATATGAACATCAATATTCCATAGATCTCAACAGTATAACAAAGCTAACCGAAGATTCATGATTACGACGCCTTAAAGCACCTGAAGTTAAACGTGCATCCTTATATTGCTCATTTAATTCGACCTGAAACTGCTCAACATTGGCAGTTTTATTAATTCTATTGTGTTGTTTTCCGGAGTTGCTGATTTTTACCAAAAAATTTTAGAATTTTTCTTCCGTGTACAACATTACTGGTGCTTTATTATTGATCAATTTTAGTTGTTGACACAATGAAGTAATATTACAGCTATGGAATTCGTGAAATACTAGGATTTTACACTGAAGAAACTCATTTTCAGAGAACATTTATAAAATGTGAATGAGATTTTCAAAAATGACAAAAAGCAAACAGCATTAATATTGTTAAATCAGGACAAACAAACATTATTGATATTCTTGTTCCTAATCCCGATGTGATCTCTTAAAAGAGAAGATCCTTGAAGTTTTTGCTTCGCTGTCAGAAGACTATCATCTTTTGTTACCGCAGCACATTCCTGAATTATTTAACCGTAAACGAGAAAGTATTGGATTTTACTCAAACATGAGTTTTAAGATTTAAATATGAAATTAAGAAAATGTCAGGAAGTGAATTAGGACTGTTAGTCAGCTAGTCTTTTCCATGCAATTAATGATAACCAGATTCATAGAAAGATCTATCTCACACATAACTTTTGTACAAGTTTTTGGCTCAGCATTGAAGGTTACAAGGTCAAAATATTAAAAATAGTAATTTCACTTTTTTGTGAAAATTATTTTCATTTGTAGTTCCAATTGAAATTGAACTTGCATTTCGGTCATTTGGACAGTGATGCCTTCTAAAACATAATTATCACATAATGGAACAATATGAGATGAAAAGTAAATATTGTTTCATTTCAAGAATAATAATTTAAAAAAATACAGTACATACAAATGCATTTTTTTCCAAAAGTATTATGACTCAAAGTTCCACTTTTGTTCTTTGAACTTTAAATATTTAGCAATTATTGAGAGGAAGCACAAAAAATATACAAATGTCAAGCTTTGCTATGAAAAGTAAATCTTACCCGCATGTGCATATTTGACAAATACATCGAGTGTAATGTGACATCAAATGCTAAAGCATTAATTCAAATTTATAAATACTTTTAAAGAGATCTGAAGGCGAAAATAATATTCCTATAACAATTACAATTTGAAACCAAGTTCTTTACAAGTAAAAAACTTTGCAATAGTTTTTAAAAAGTCTTGGAATAAACTTCTAACGATAGGTCAAAATAATGAAAAACAACGCACAATAAGAAGTGGTTGATTACTTCATGATAAGATTTAAAAGTGGACAAAATAATTTGAGGAGTAGTTTTGTGTTTTTTTTAATCTCAAAAGTTCAATCTATGTTTTTCTTAAATGACTCTAGGCAAAATGACTTATTGATTTATTAATATAATTTGTTTGTTTTCCGGAAATGGCCATCAAGCCAAACAAAATTCATTAATTACATAAACTAGATAATGCTTCAAAAATGACCAACAAATTCGAAACAACCAGAAGAAAACACGTATTTGCTAAGCTTTATCTATTCTTGAGTGCACAAATATAAACTGTTAATGCAGAATTTCATTGCCGCAGACATTCGTGCATGATAATAAAGCTGTTTAGTTACTTTAAAAAAAAGTCATTTGCGATTGCTTGCACAAACATATAAGACACTCTATTTAGAGCGCAAAAAACTCCCGCCTCTTCAATATTTCTTAACTCTAGTTTCAGTCCTTCTTTTCGAATAAGTCGACGCAACTATTTAGATGACTCCTCTGCAAACACAGTGAAATATTACAGTATTCATTATATTGCTCAAAATTTGCAAAACTTAGATTTTACAAGAACCTGACATTGTACTCATAATCAAGCACACATAGTCATAAATTTTTTTAATTATTTGAAAATAAAGCATCGACTGAAAAATCGACTTAATTCTTTAGCACTATCTTGCAGTCAGCGGTGATGGAATACAAAGTGCACGATGAGCAATCCAACCTCTCTTGAAAAGCGAGCATAAAAATTTTCTCACCAAAGATCAATAGAAGAAATAAAATTTCATTTATCGCAGCGTTCGTTCCACCGACTCTTTCTTCCACCGATGATATTTCATAATGTGTTTACCTTCCGCAGTTGAGTAAAGCAACTTAACTATTTAACAAGTACATTATGAAATATCATTCTAAATTATGCAAAAGAAAAAGTTGTGAAATGTCACTTCAAATGTATATAAGATCACTCTAGCTATGACTGTTCACAAGCAGCAAACAACCCAATCAGTGATGTTCGAGTACACAAAATTGATGAAAATGTGCAGTTTATACGTCACATTGCTCTGACAAATCATTTTTTTTTTTGAGGTAAAGAAGAAAACTCACTGCTTGATTTGATAGGAGAACGCGAATATAAAGCATTTAACTGAATGAAATGAACGAAAAAATTTGAGGGGCAGAATTTGAAAATTATGAGCGTTAAATGAGCTGTAAGTGAATTGCTCTCTAATTGCGTCTATAGTTCTTAACGTGGCCTTACTCATTGTAAATGCTTGGTTGTGTTTTGCCAAAATTGAGCAGTTCTAAACCAAGTGCAACTGAGAAAGGTCAAGGAAGATATTTAAAACTAGCAAACCTTTTTCCTGCAAAATTTGTTTTCAAATGGTAATGGATGGAGGAAAATTTTTCGTACTTTTATCATTATAACTGTTAACGTGTTTTAATGCATTTTTGCAATTTCCAACTTCTTCTTTACCCATGAATTGTTCAACAATCAGAGAGGAAAAAAAGAACATGAATTTCTTGCTGCACTGATCAGTTTAGATCCAAGGTGAGCAAAAGTTTACGAGGGTTATAGATTTAGCTCAACTTTTATCTTTTCCCTTGCATTCCTCATCCAGATCGACTTTAACAAATTAGTTTTATTTCAATGTTAGGGGAAAAACGTGAATCTTTGCCAAGCTGATTACTTTAGAGTGATATTGAGTAAAACTTGTAAATGGGAATAAAAATTAGACTTTATCAAATGAGCACTTTAAATTGAAAATGATGCAGAATACGAACTATATAAAGCATATAATTAAAGCCCCAAGAAAGAGACATATCTATTGGTATAAGGAAATCAGCAGTCAACTAAAAACCAGAAGTAACTAAGTGATTAATTAATTAAGAAAGGTAGCAAGTAAATAAGTAACTTAATTTGTTAAAAAATCAATTATAACTTAGAAAGCAACTAAAACTTACCATTTACTCACCTTTTAAATGATTCTTTAAAAACAAGGATGACATTTCTACACAATTGTTGATTGTTGATTTTACTTTATAAACAGTAATAATAATTATTATAATAAATATAATGAGTAGTGGTAGTAAATAATGATAATGAATATAAATGATGTAAGAACAAGAAAAACTGTGGGATAAAAATTGTTTTAAATACTTCTAAATATTGTTATAGGCGGTAGCTGATAGCGTTAGCAACCCAACGTTTCTTAGTAACCTAAATTTTTTCCACAGCTTATTACTAAATTGCAATAATTGATGTAGCAAGTACATGAAATTTAAATTTGTATCAATACTGCGCACTTAATAAGAAATAATTGGTAAACACTTAAAAGTGTGACTGATCGAATTAATAAGATAAAAATTTTTGTGTAATTAATGTAATATCGATTGCGAGCTGAGAAAACACCACTGTCAATTTATATCTAGAGAAAAGGTAAATTTAGCAGCCATTCTTTCCTTCTAATTATATTCAGTCTTGTTCAACTTAGTTAAATTGTGCACTTAATATTTAAGCTCATTGTTTAACTAAAGTCTATTTTTCTCCATAGCAAATACTTTTGAAACATATTTTATAGATAAACGAGTCGATCATAGATATATAATTCAGAGTAATATTGCTAAACTAGAATTCCATTTTGCATCAAATCACCCTTTGAGAGATAATACTTCAAAAGAGCATCTTGTTTTATAAATACTAGGCTCTCATATTCATTACTTGGTTACAAACAATTTTTTGCTTCACAGACGACTCTGAAAAACAACTTCTCAAAGAACGACAAATTTTATATTACCAAATAGCTAAGATCCTTTATTTGATAAATGAATATTGCGGATAAAATTTAGTTATTAGCCCATTTAACTAACAGAAGGAGTACTAATTAAAATGCGAACTTGATAATAAAATGAAATCGACATGCATTTCAGTATGGCTTTGAGTAATTAAACTGATCAATAGTAGAATTTAATTTTGTGTGATATGAAGGAACATTTATTTTAAAAAAATTAGTAGTGAGGTGCTTGACAAAAGTTTATGTAACTAGTTAGCGTTTCCACTAATTTAAAATAGCTTAAGACTAAAGTGACCAATTGATTGGTCTACAGTTTGGAAAAGCGAGAAAAAAAGACTGCTTCTGAAACTGATGTAAAACTTACATATCTAAAAGATGCTTTTGGAAATTTCAGCAATTGGAAACCAACTTAATTATTTTCAAAATCAATAAATACTGTTTTGTTTGCTTGTACTCAAGTTCAAGTAACAAAGTGTTAACGGATTAGACAGTGACTGTTTTTCGGATTTGCATAAAATAAACCTACTTGACTAATTATTGAAGAAAATGGATTATGATAAATATTTATAGTTTTATAATACATTTCATAATTTTTTTCTGCACAAATGTTACTAAACTTAGTGTTCACCACAAATGGTCATAAGTGGTTATGAATGCTCCGAGAAAAATGTTCATTTCACTTCTGCATATGAAATTTTTCATTAATATTGTGATGAAGATTTTCAATACTACTTAAATGTGACCTGACAAGAATACTTATGAATTTTATGATTAAACGGCTTATGAATTCTCATTTTCTATTTTGGAAGAATCGGAAATCTTTACCAATATTAAGATTACGCATGTAAACGCTAAAATGCTAATGACTAACTAGCATTTTGAAAACTAATTACGCTTTTAACTTGCTAAAAAAATAAATTAATTTCCTAGTGGAGTTAATTCATTATTTAATATGAAAAACTGTTGGCGTAAGATGCTAAACTAAACTTTAAAGTACTAAAGGCAACTAGAAGACAAGTAGACATAAATACTTTCATGAGTAGTTTTAAAATCGATGCAGCAACTAGGCTATTTACGACTTTAAATGGCAAAGGCGCTCTCTCGAAATGCTAACAAATATTGGACGAAGTTATAAAATTAACCCAGATAAACTCAATTTTTCTGAATTTATTTGTGATACAAAAAGAATGGCAAATTTTACAAAGGAAAATTTTCGCAAAGTCGATTAAAATACGAGAACTATTTACAACTCTTCTTTGGCCTCCTTATTTTCAGAACATTTCCCTCTCTCATTTCTTGAGTGTATGCTGTGCAGTCATCTTTCTTGTACAAAAAACTTTTATTTGGACGAATTAAGTTCTATTATTGAAATTTTGTAAGATATCATTTTCGTGCCATGTGGTGAAAATATGTCACAGAAATCTTGCTTAGTTTCCTTAAAAAAGGAAAAAAATTAGTAAATGAAAGTGGAATAATTACAGATGATGAATAATTGGCCTGATAACGAGTCAGTTATCATCTGCAATAATCCATATCTTCAACTAACAAAAATTTTTCTGCATTTTCAATTTCTACCAGTCTTATTCAATTTATCTGGTGCAACTTCTTGCTTGCAATTGTTTGCAGTAATTAAAACAATATAATTCATTTCATAATTTCATTGTTTTGGCAAAGCTTACTTTGAAATTAAAAAATTTGCTTTTAAATAGCAAGCTACTTCACAAAAAAAAAATTAGTACGATAGTAATGAATTTTAATAAAATAGATAAAGTAGTAGCACTTCTCAACAAATTAGAATCATTTTATTTTTGCTACATATTTATAAAACTGAAACAATCGTTTAGTATACAACATTGCATGTTGATTACAGAAACATTACTCAAGAAGTATTATGGATGTATGAAAAAAAGTCAAAGACAGGTCACAATTTTTGCTTTATTACTTTCCTTTCTTAATATAATTAAAAAATTATAAATATTAGCAGGTCTGCCTTATTTATCTCATCTCTTAACTAGTCCTCTAAATTTTGTATAAACATACTATACATGATGATTATCCGTTATAAATAGCAGATTCATACTGCAACACAATATTATTTTCAATATTTTTGGTGATATACAAAATGCATTGAGAACTAAAACTTTCTGAGGCTTCAACGTGACTATTGTGCATTCTCACTGACGCAAACTTCTCATGGACACAGACTTAAAGAAAATTCTAGTAAATGAATCATAGCATTCGTGCTAGCTTTGAATGGTTCATAAACATAACTTTACAAATTTAAAATGTTTTATGACAACTGTTTTTTCACAATGCTAAACTACCTTTTCAAATCAAGTAAATTTTTGTTTTTTAGCCAAGTATTCGTACTTATTAAATGTAACATTCTGCTTATAATGAAGCTTTGCTTCATGTAATTTTGCTCTACAACTTTTTTATTGCAGACCAAAGTGTGCGAAGAATTAATAAGATTAACTATTAAAATTTTTTAAGTGAGGTTACCAGTCAGATTGATCACTGAAGTTAATAACATTTGGTTTTTTCAAACAAAAACGATGACAAAAATGATTTCTCTCTTATTAATAATAGGGATAAAAAGACCAAGCAATTATTACAAATTAACAGATAAAAATGTAAACAATGTTAAAGGCAAAACAACAGCCAATTGTGACCGAGAAAAAAAAAACTTTTGTGATAAAGACCCATTATCAAAATATAAATAATCAAGTTCTTGAAATTTAGGTTTTGATTCTAGTTTAGGTTCAGACTGTATTTCAGGTTTTGGCTTAAGGTCGGATTCCAGCTGAAAGTCAGAAAATGTCGAGATTTTGTTGCCAAGTATGAGTTGTGTTCCAATTACGGAATGAAGTTCTGTTACAGTATGCAATTCAGAAGATGATGATATTGATATTTTGCTTTCAGTCGTAGCGAATAATGGAACCGATTCTAAAGTTTGTGTGACTGCTGTTTGCTTCATAGTGCTGTGATGCATTTCAGTTGATGAGAGATTTTTAACAGCTGAATCTCCTTGTCGATATCGTGGCAAAGGTCGAATACTCGGAAATCGTTCCTTATTAGAAACGAACTCTATTGGATGAACACCGCGGTTTTGGCCTTCAAAAATGTGTCAGTTAATTTTTTTTTTCCTAGAATTTGAGAATCGAAAATTATAAAGTATATTCGTTTGCATGAACAAAGTACTTATTATGACTGAAAAGATAAATTTTACTTCCATGATATTTAACTTGATCATCTTTGTAGAATTCGTAATCACCAACTGAACCATTTTCGAGAGCTGTTTTAATTGAGTGAGAGTAATTGCCAGATGTTTGGCCTTTAGCATAAATGACAAAGATTTTTCCCGGTCCAAGTGGGTGGTCGGATGGTTCAATTTCTAAAATTGCCAAAAACTTAAGCAGTTGTTTTTCCTCCCGCTTTGACTAAGCATTTCAATACTTAGTTATTTCTGCTCAAAATCATGAAGATGTAAAACTTATATTAAATGACTTTATTGCATAAAAATTAAATCCAACTTGATTTTTTTCCTTCATATTTCTTAAAATTTAATGTACTCAAATGAACTGAAGTTTAATTTCGTTTATTATTATTAGTCATCAAAGTGAAACACCACTATATTTCTTAGGATCATTTAATCTTAAGTCTATTATACTTTTCATTTATAATCAAAGCTAGACTAATCAAAAATTACGATGATATCTTGTTGAATATGATGAATCGGAGCAAAAATGACTGAGTATCACAATCTTAACTCATCTTCATTATTCATTTATAAGCTAGAATGTATGCAACAAGTTCATGTGAAAAATAATTCAGATTTATTTTCAATTATTATTTCGAATGATAGAAACCGACAAAATACTTTCTCCTATGTTAAAATTTTCTTAACTATTCATTAAGCACAACGAGAAAAAAATTCACAGTCCTTCAGCTTTTTTTGATCTAAATTTTTTTTTAAATTGGTGATTAGTTTAATCAGACTGTGTTTAATTTGCAGTTTCATGTATTTTCTCAGATTAAAAATCACAAATAGTTGACAAATGATGAAAATTATTATCACATATCATAATTATTTGGTAATTACTTTAAAGTAAAGGTCATTTGGTAAATGCCTCGCATCAAATTGTTTTTCAATTTATTTACAGAATTCCATGCAAAAAATGCTCTGCTAATTTAATTACTTAATGTCTTTTATTCATCTTGTGGCACGGTACCATAATCATTTCTATCTATATGCAAAATAAATGATTTTTTTCTTACTTGCTTTAAAATCAACAACTGATATTAAATTTTGAGGAAAGTTATGTGAGGGAGAGATGATAACCTGCAATTCGCCTACGAAACATTATGGTTGTCCGGCCATCTCGTTCGATTCCATAAGCAGCGGAAAACGATTCTTCACCATCAAGCCTAAGTAGCAATCTAGTTTTTCTTAAGATTTTCTGGTAAGTGAGAAGTATTCTAAGTTATAAAAAGGTATCAATTTATTTTGGAAACCATTAATTTTCGATTCCGCTATTTATTAATACTGCAGCAGTTTTGTTTGAAAGTTGTTTCATTATTAATAAATTATTTAAGGATATTTTCATCTCTTTGCAAGTTTGAACAAAAATCCTAAATATTTGTGAAGCTCTTGCAAAACAGCAATCACTGTACTACCATATATCATAAAGTGGTGTGGATCGATCTCTGGTATACATATCATTGATCCGTAATCGTCCGTCATGTACTGATCCAATCACAACATCAGTGCAATCCATCGGATGAAGAGGTGCCAAAAGTGCCGAATCTTCTGCCAATATACAAATTTGCATAAAGAATGGAATAGATTATAATTATTTGAAAAAGCTGTATTTTACGTTAAATGCAGATCGATGTAAAAAGTTTTCAAATTTCCTGAGATATAATTCCCATTTCGTAAGTAACTTTAGAAAACTGAAAGTATAAGAGATAACTGCTGAATAATAAACAGAAAATAAATTACGTAGTCCATTATTTTTCGGCAATTTAGGTAACGGCGCTGGTGGCATATTTGGGTCAATTTCCGGAACATGCTCCTGAACCACACTGTGGCCTTCAGATCTATTCGTAAACAGGTTTGCAACTTGTTCTGTAGTACTTCGTTTCTGTCGAGAACTTTCTAAATCAGGAAATAATCTGCAGGAACGATCGATTTCCATTGGTCGCCAACCAATCGAAATCCATGATGTAGACTTATAATCCAATATAACTTCTAACTCGTCCTTAAATTCATAAAGCTCTGACTCGAAAACAAAGGAACACTTGTATGTAAAGTGTTATTGTTTAATTTTTCCATTTTCAACTCTGTATAAAGTTCAGTATTGGATGAATACTATAAAAATCTTTAACAAATGTTTGGGTGCCAAAATATTTCATCTCATCTTCATTATTCAAATCTTACTCGAACAACTCTAGAATAAATGAAATCATCAGCATTTAGCATTGTTTTTTTATAGCATTCCCGCTGAAACAAGCCATATCCATCATGATCTTTTTCATTTTTCGGATAATTGTAATTAAAACACCTGTCATTTTGTGATTTGCCATCATATGCTGAAATTATTGTAGCTAAAGGATATGATGCGATAGTGCACGCAACATAGTGTTGAAATTGAAAGTTCTGAAGAAAATGGAGCAAAGTTTGATTCATACGCTCTTGTTGATAGATTAGATAATTTGAGGCTTTTTTCAAACAGATCGAAAATGCATCGGAAGTTACCAGTGAAGTTACATTCTCAAAACCTGCTTCTGAGGAAAAGTATGAAGATATGTTCCAGACAAGATTAAATTAAATCGAGTAAATTAGAAGTTATTAAATGCAGATAAATTTTAGTTTGTAATGAAACAATTTATTATTGAAAAAAGTGAACAAACTTCGATCACAGTTTTGACCAAAGTAACCAAACGCACAATAGCAAGTTCGAGTTATGACAGCATGTGGTTCTCTCACACACTTTCCACCATTCAGGCAATCATCATCACTTGAACAGTCATCTGAAAATTTGTACTGCTCTTTCGTAGTTATCTATGCAACAGGGAAAGAATAAATATTTAGCAAAATAGCGTACAGGAGGAGTGAAAAAAGCAGTGCTTGCTTTGCCTCATTTCACCACATAACTTTTCATTCTTTGTACATATATATATAATAATTTGCTTGCTCTGAATATGATACTCAAACTAGTTATCTTGATGATCCAACATCTAATCTGTTGTTATTGGTCATTTTATGAATGATAAGTTTCACTATTAATAAATGACTTTATTTTGGAGGAAAAAATCAAATAATACATTCATGAAATGCTTCTGAAAAACTGATGAAATCAAAAGTGAGAGCGAAATGTTTAAGTGATAGTCTGAAGTTTAACTCCATTTACTTGAATCAAATAAATCTGACTAAAAATACAAATAATGATCCGATTAAATTAGCTATGCCTGAAATTCGTCAATTTTAGCCGTTTCACTAACAGAATTTTATTAAATTTTCATATAACATTGAATTTGATTAAGTCCTGATTAATCTTTCGTCAAATTGTATTATATGCTATGTAATATTCCTGTTGTTGCATTTTTACAAGTTCATTCTAAAGAAATAATCAAGATTAAAATACTTTTACAGCTTGAATCACTAATTTATTCTTCAAAAATATTTGCATGGCAATTTTCGTGTTGCAGTGCAAAAACTTTATTTTTTAAGATTTAAATACTGGATAATTCCGGCTTGCTTTTTAGTTATAAACCTGTTTATCAGTGAGGTTAAGTCTGGTGAAGTATTTCGATGCATTGAAAATGATTCATGTTTAATTAATAATATAAAAAACTTTATCGCGTTATCTTCATTACCACTTTTTAAAATTTATTTCTGAGCTGTTTTCAGTAAACGCAATATTAAAAAATTTATGACCTTAAAAAATGGTTATATCTTACATAATTAAAGTCAATGACTGGTAAGAGTTCCAGAAAAACGAAGCAAAACAAAATTTTCTATCCTAAAGAAAGAATTGAAGTTTGAAATTAACTTATTTCAAATTGAAAACTTGCCTTTGAACTGACAAATCATCAAAAAATGAAGTATTATTCTTTTATAAATAATAGAAACAATTTTCGAAAAGCAAGTTTCTTTGAATTGTAGTTTTATCCTGCAGCTAGCAAAATCATCCTAAAATTACATTGAAAATATACTAAATTACTTGCCTTTGTACTGACATAATTGACCAGAATAAGAATGCTGGCATTTGCATTTGCCATTTTCATATTCACCGTGTTTCGAGCATCGTTCATTATTTTCTAGTACTTTAGGATGCACATTAACATCAGCACAAGATCGAAATCCGTATGTTTTACCCCATTCGAGAGCTTGACGTTCAAGCAAAACTGTGCAGTGAAAGCAAGAATGCAAGGGGCGAATGACAGCATTCTGTGATCTACAGTGCATATGTAAGATTACTATTTCTCAACATATTACGATAAAATATATTTTACACTGCGTTCATTGCTATAAATTATCAGCCAGTATCAACCAAGATTTTGTTTTAAATGACGAGAAAAATGTTCGATGAAATTAATTTAAATTGATGACAGGAAGTGTCCGAATGCAAAAGACATTATCGCTTATTCATCATTTACTCTCATTAAAATTCCATTTTTACATATTTAAGTTGCTTTCAAAAAATATTTAAGTTACATTTACTAAAATCAGAAAAGAAATATAGTAGGATTGCTGAAAATTATTTAAAGAGAAAATTTTCCCTCTTAACAATATTATTTCATTAAATTGTTATATTTTTTGCAGTCTTTTCAGCTTTAATTAGTTGTTCGACTTTAGGTAACGTATTATTGACTTAAAATGGAAGCTATAAAATAATTGACAAACATTTGATCTTCAATGCCAATATATTCGCCACCTTGCACAGGTGCCAGATATTCAACAATGTCGCCAGTTTCATTGATCATTGATATTCGATACCCTCCCTTGTAATGAATTTAATGATTTAAAAAAATTGTACCAAATTATGATTTTTTTTCAGTTTGCTGATGTTGCAACTTAATTTGTGTGCAATGAAAAGTAAATTAAAGAATTTAATTTTTGAAGGCAGTCACATTTTTGAATTAAGAGAAATCTTTGGTTATGAAAGTATGTATACTCCAGATGATTTTTTCAATCTTTATTTTTATTATGCTTTCTCTCCTTTTCAAAACTGAATTATTAATTATACAAAAGTAACTTGCATTTGTAAAGGACAAAGTTTTACTTTTACATAGATCTGAATTGGATAATTGCTATCTAGAATAATTGATCAATGTTTACTTGATGTGGATATTGAAGTCGCCATGTGAAGTTGTATGATTCACCGACATATAGATCGGTATGCAAGGCTTAAATGCAATTGGAATGAACGAGTAAGGAAGGCAGTTTGAAATGAAATCAGAAGCTGTAGAAATTTTGAGAAGATATCACGAGTACTCAATTGAGTTGCTAAAGATGAAGCACAGAAAAAAGATTTTTGAATGAATCAAGGGACTTCCAATATTTCCAGTTTTTGAAATTTGTAGGATTTGATTAGATAGAGTTCAAAAAGATAGATGACTCAAAAAAACAAAAACAAACTAGAAAACTAAGAAGGAATGACTTATTTTTATATATACCAAATTTTAATGAATTTTTTAACTTGTGACAGTTACTAACTTTTTAATTAGTAATGTTACAGCAGTTATCATAAATGATAACGAATGATCATTAATAACAGCATTTAACTGATCGTGCTAATAGTAGGAAACAAGAATTTGTATGAAACGTACGTGAATCGGGTTTTGGAACTCCACAGGGTGCCATTGTTCGAGACGTATCCAAAAAATCTAAAGGTGGGAATCGTGCTGGAGGAAAAGTTAGTGCTATATGTGCGATGACGTTATACGCAAATAATAGATAAAATACCAATTTGAGCATGCCTTGAATAATGATAGCAATAAATTAGAATATGCTTTGAAGAAGGCCTGTAACTATGATTCTATTACAATGATAACTTGAATCTACAAAATAACAGCTACCAGCAATAATGGAAACAAAAAGCATCTCTATAATCAAGAAAGAAAACGGAATGTAGAAGTAATGATTAAAAGTCATACAGAATTTGGCAATTATTTGCACTTAGTGTCATAATTTGTTTTGTGGATTCACATGTTAATTTATAAAATAATGTTACAGAAAAACTTGAACACAGAATATTATGTCAAATTTGTTCGTTAGTGATGCATAAAGCATTCTATATGATTAATATTTTTTCATCAGCAGAAAGAATTAGATTAAAAAAGAAAAAGATTAACGATAACTTCAGATTGGCTGTTCAGGAATAAATATGATGCATCTATAATACTTGTTTTGTCATGTTTACTTGACATGTGTTCATGACAAGTTAGATTCATCATTTATGAAATAAAAATATTAATTAATATCACAATGACTAAAATTTATTTTAGAATGCGATCTTCAGGAATACTAAACGAAGTTAATTGGTTTTTATGCGAGGACCAATTTCAATCAAATACATAAAAGTACAAATTTTTCACCAAAAAGAAAGCGAACTGCAACTTGATATGCTTCACAAACATACCTTCAAAAATTATTTTGTTGTTTCTGAAAAGGCGTAGTACAACAAAGAGAAGATTGAGTGAAAATATTTTGAATCTTTGATTTTAATTTGAGTCATTATTTTAATTTTTGTTTCTTGAATAGTTAATAGTGATATACCAGCAGTGGTATCTTATTAAGAGAAAATATGATTTTGCAAAAATTAAATCTTCTCGAGCTTTCCGAGTGTATCATAATGACAATGAATTTAAAATACACAAAATTCTTCATTGTCTATTGAACTTTTTAACAAAATTTCCGACCTTTTCAAGCTAAAATAGATAGTTTTGTCACTATCTGAAAGTTTTGATGATCCATTGGTAGTATTCATTTTTCAATTTCATTAGACCTCATATCAGAAAAGCAGTACAATTTATATCACATAATTTCAATAACTATTTAGACAAGTACATACTAATTATAAAAGGTTTGAAAGTTGATTTCACTCAATAACTAACACTTGAAATTACCTAAATTCAGTTTCAGAATTAAGTTATTTCAACACTTTATGAAACATTGTTTTATAGAAAAATCTTTACAAGCCAGTTAGCAAATACTGCTATAACAATCATCAAAACTGCAGTACTATTTTAGTCATTCATAATAATATTACTTTTATAGATTTATAGTGTACGTAACTATGGATTTTTTATACCAAATACTGAAACCGAATGCTCAATCTTAATGATTAAGTTTTTGTCACATATCATTGTATTAGCCAACAAAGTAAAAAAATATAGCTGTTATCATATTACGATGCTTTAGCAATAAGTGAAAGAGGTGCAACTTTACGGTAACAAGTGGTACTCTTAAAAATGGAATTAGTAAGAAGTACGTAAATAAGTAAATGACAAAGAAAGAAGTCATTAGTTAAAATTTTTCAAGTTATTCATGAATTCCATTTTTTTTTAATAGAAAATTGGACTTAAATAACAACAAAATGTTGTGAGCGAAGTCAAGGAGTGTTTAGTACTATTGCCACATGAATGTGAATTTAAAGGGAGAATATTCATTTACTCATACTCATCTCCTTGTATTTATATATTTCATACATTTGTTTTTTACAGAAATGGTATTTCATTACAATTGACATCAAGCAAGTTTTTTACAATGTATGTCTAGGAAGTCGGATATATTTTAGCATCACAAAATTAAACATTGTAAATTTTTATTGCATCGCAAAGTATAGGAAGTATAGAGGAATCACAAGCAAACTGAAAAATTTGTATTAGATGCTCATCAAATTTGTTTTTTAATGCAATAAGAGTACTAAGTGCACGTATTTTCGTCTGTGAGAGCCATTTACGGATGAAGAAGCTGAAATTGACGATTAATGAAGAATACAAATTATTTGTGACGTCGCATTTACAACTATTTACGCCAAAACTTTTTTAAAGATTTTTGAATTGATTTGATGGCTGTGTTCTGCAATTAATTCATTTAAAAAAGAGTTTCGCCTCACTCCGTAAAGAAAAAACGAACAATTTATTTAGAACTATCTTTGCTTTGGATAAAGATTAAAGTATTTGAGAAATTCGAATACTACAGTTTCGTCCAAAATTTCATGCAGTTATTTTTTTTAGAACTATATTGTAATCAACCTTACATCATCTGTTTTCTTGTTACATTTATGAATTTGAACCAGTTCTATGATTTAAATGCTTTACATAATTTTATTAGGTGAATCCTGTTATTGAAAATGAGGTGCTTGCATCCATACACATTTCTGAAGTTTCTAATTGATCACAAATGAATTATTTTAATATTTTTTAGCTTTACTATTTAGAATACATCAAGTAAAGCAGGATTTTACGTAACAGTGATAAATCCATCTGAATAATAACATTCTCGTGCGAATAAGCCAAAAATGAAACAAAATGAGCAATGAGTCAAAAAATTATTTTTTCTAAAAAGTTTTAAGAATTAATATCTGTGAACGAATAATATTTTCTAATGTGTTAAAAAAGGAATGACAATTACTATAATGTAATAGTGACAGAGTCTTCTGTTATAAATACAAAATTCAAGTAGTGCCCACTGTACCACAAAAATTGTTCATTTACTTGAATGGAAAATGCATTAATTTTTTGAAAAGAACTTCCAGTACTTTATAAAACAAAATTTGAAATGAAAAATTGCACTCTTTAGATGAATTCGAATTATTAATTTGATTTTTTTCAATTTATTTATTGATCATAAGTGTGATGAGAAGTAAAAGCATAATTTGAGAAAAAATTTGAAAATAATATGATAGATGGTAAGAATAAAATAGATTATTAATGAAGGATAATAATGCAAAAACCTGCATTGACAGCTCACATTATCAAGGACCGAATAAAGTTATATTGAGAATGAATAGTAAAAAGACAAATTTATTTAGAAAACAAAGTATTGGCTAGCTCACTAATTAAATAATGAAACCAAAAATTTTGAAGTATTTGGGGTAATCTTATGACTTTGAAACAATTTCAAAGCAGCAGAGAAGTGATAAAAACATCATGAAACAATTTAGTGATGTTTATGCAATTAAAAGCCACAACAGAGACCTGAAATAAATGGCATGAAAAGTTTAAAGTAAAGCAAAAAAGAGTGTAGTTTCAGCAATTTGTGAATATAATATCTGTTATGCGATCTATAAATTGTTCTTTACCAAATTTGAAATTATTTATCAGAATATTGGTATTAAAACATTAATAACATAAAGAAATGGAGGCATATTGAGAAGAAGACACACTGCAAACAATATTAAAGAATCATAATTTTGAAATAATGACTAAGAAAAGTGAAACAAATATTTGTGCACGCTGTAAAGAAAATATAATACTTGTTAACAATTTAGTTATTGAGATAAACTCTCACAAAATTGCTCACAGTGACCTTTTGATTAGTTTAATTGAAAAAGAAATCCACAATTGCTTGAGTGAATGATAATGACGGAAGGAAACTAGACAAGTTTTCATCACTGCCATGTGCACTCGCAGATTTTCCAGGAAGGCATTAGGTTCAAAAAGATTGGTAAACTTTAGAAAGCAAAACAAAAGAATTGCTTCACACGAAGAAACATTCTTTTGTTTGCTCTTGCTATAATATTTGAAATGAAGCACATGACTAACCTTTATTTCTTACAATTCTAGAATTTTTAATATGTAACTTAAACTTAATATCACTGAAGGAATAGAATAAATATGTCAGTAATAAGTTAATTTAGTAGTAGTAATTGCAATGAATACTGTGATAACTGGTAATTTATTTAATAGCAAATTATATAGTAGATTCTACTATTATTTTCAGTGCTATATTTACTATCATCATATCAAATTTTCAAATTTATTATTTATCAGATAGAGAACTCAATTTTCTTCGGTAATTTCTTCAACGAATGTCAGAATTATGCATTGATGATAACTGGCTGCGAAGAACCAAGCTAACACGAAAAATTAGATACTTTTGAATGATTTCTTTTATGAAATACTTACAAGGCTACGATTTCTGACAAAACTGGTTAAAACGGAATTCTGAAGATGAGTTTTTGATAACAGTAACATACAGAGAAAATTAGTGACCAATAAAGCAAACAAGCAAACAAACCAGCAAACAAAACGACTAAGAAAATATTTTTTCGGATTTTCGCAAGAAGAAATAACCAGCATCAGTCTGCGGCACTTATTTGTTGTTAATTCTTTGGTGATAAAGTAATCACTCTAAAATATCATGCAAAACAAATCCGTCTATTTCCTTTTTCTTCTTGTAAAGAAATTACTAAGATGAGGAAAACGAAAAAAGCAAGTACTAGATAAGAAATAAAAGCTTGTAAAAAATTTCTCTTGACGCCTTCCATTCGCTACCACGTCAGCAGATCAATCTTTACGAGTCGCTATTACGTGACTTACAACCGGTCTTTCTTCCTAAAGGACTTGTTCCAAAATTAAAATTAAAAAAACGCAAGTACAAAGAAAAGGAAATGAACCAAAATAAAATTATGCAAACATCAATCCACTGAGGATGTAAAATTCAACAACAATAAACTAAGAAGATAATTAATTGAATGTGGATGTTGTTCTCAAATCCTCTCAAAATATTTTCTTTTCTACTGCTGAAACTCCACTTCCTGTTACAACAATCAATGTTCTGTATCACAGAATTTTAAATCACAAATCTCAACACTTCCAAATTTGAATCCTTTTATCATTTATCACTTTTTTCCCTAGAAAATATGAGCATTTTTCAAAATTTTCTATTCTCGTAAGTTTTAAAAAATGCATCAATTTCATCAGTCAATGAGATTTTGTTCAGTGATGTAATTTTCAGAAACGATTTGATTAAATGTTGCCACGATGAGAGAGATTGGTTAATGTTTTATTCCTCAATCTGTAATGACAAAATTAACTGAGATAGCAAAGTATACTTTTCTCCAGAGTGCTAAAAATCCAATGTTAAGTTTGCTGTGATTATTTAGGAATAATTTGAGAAATATTGAAGTTAGTATTTTTATTTTTATTTCATTGCAAAATATGCACCTAAACTTTTTGTTATTTTTCAAAAAATGATTCTTAAGGTTAATATTGCTTGAATTATATAAAACAAATAAGTTTTAATATGGAAATCACTATGAACGTAGAATTTTTTATGTTTATTTAGAAGCTCCAAGATGCCATCTACAAATTCAGAACCAATGGAAAATATAAGGTCTCACAAATTGACAGAATAACTACAATAAACAATAAGAAGTGTAAAACGCTAGTAACAATATGTGAACAGCTGTTTAACCGCATTCAAAAAATAATAATCCTCATAGCAAATAACTCCAAACTTTTTTCAATAAAACGTATAAGAATAAATGAAAGACCACTGATTGAAAAAGATCCCAAAACGAAGTCAAATGAAGATAATGATATATTTTTGAAACATTTTCGAAAACTTTGAGATAGAACTGTTGTTACCTTTTTATCTGCGCTTTATTGTTTAATTACTTGAGTAAAGTAAGAAACCAACAATTCGTTACTGATACATCTATAAGAATTGATATTTGCAAACTTACTATTATTCAAGTCACTTAATTCAAAGTTGTTGCTGATTTTGAGTTAATTCAACAAAAAAAGGAAAGTTTGGAGCTAACAAGGAAAAAAGAAATACGTTAGTGTGAAGTTACTACACAAAAATTTTCCTATTTTATTATTTATGAAATTCAGTACTTTACAATCCGAAAATTTTTCTATTGCATTATTTATGCAATTCGGTATTTACTTTACTATATTTTCTGCGATTTTGAAAGCATGTGGTAATGTCAGAAGCATTATTCGAGCATCATTCTTGCTATGCAACTGAAAAATTTTTAGCTTTCAATTTATCAAATTATTCATATGTGGTGGGTTGACGGAAAACTCGCAGATTATGCGAAATCTTTATTTGATGTTATTATTTAGATTTTAAAACCTGATTTCACTGGCTGATTTTCCATGGGTGATCTAATTTTGACGTCTTTGGAGTAGAAATATAAAACGATCAGATTTAATAGTAAAGTTGCTTTCACAAACAAGCTTGCAACCTAATTATTCGTAATTTAAGGTTCACTTATGATTAACATTTTGCAAATTTTTAACTTATTCCCGTATATAAGAAAGACGATTTTTTTATATTGGATTTATTTGCAGTTTCAAAATGTCTTTATTATATTAAGCATACAAAAAGGATAGGTTTGAAATTATTAAAAGCTTGGAGAACTGTAAAAACATCGTATAAATCAATTATTGCTAAATTGCAGCATTCTTAATACGAAATTTTGGAAAATACTATCAAAATTTTTAAGTAATTCTTTTCAAAATATTTGAAAAGACGAGATAGATAGTTTCAGCTACTCTTCCAGTTGTTAACTTTCTTGCTAAATTTCGCATTTAATTCAAAAACTAATATTTCCTTGCATGGAAACTGCAAATTACTTAGATAAACTTCTGTAAATCGGCAATGTGAGAAAACTTTAGTCTGAAGCTTCTGCTAACGGGTTCAATTTCCTTTCCAATGTTAGATTGCCACTCATATATAAAAGTGCTGTCAGGCAAAGTTGCTATCAATGCTGCTCCCGTTGATGTTAATCTTCCACGTGTTACAAAGTTGTTCAGCTGGGTACATGACCAGTGTTTACTGGCCACGTAGTGTCATCGGATACTATCATGTAAGCTATTTTAGTTTTACATGAACTTTGTAACACGTAATTTAGATTTTCACTTTTTAACTAATAATCAAAAGTCCATGTTGCTTATTACACTTAATGTAAGTCTTTTTCCAAGTAATAAATGATTCATCCCTATCTCATTCTTAAGTTTATTATTGCTTTTCATAAAAATTCGAGTTATAATTTTGTTCAGATTCCCGTGATGCAAAGGATGCGTTATTTCTTACCAACTCCGGAAGAAGCAGGCCATCAACTACCGGCGGCAATACCAGTACAGCCTGCAGCACATCACGTTTTTTCAACACCAGAGGTTGTTGGTGAATCTGTAGCAGTTGCACCAGGTCATGGTGCACTCATTGCTCAGCAATCATATCCGGTTTTTTGTCTTTCTCATTTATATAATTTGAATTCTAATTTATTTTCTGTGCATTGAATGAGGTAATGCTATTGGCTTTTGCTCAAAGAGTAAGACGAACTAATGATATTTGTCTGATAATAGAAGCAGTTCTTATGATGATGATAAGACATGCTAGCATCCATTTAGGCAGTGGAAACCGGGACCGGTTATCAAGTGGCAGTAGCTGAACCTGCTTCACCACCAATGGCGCTATCACTTCCAGTAGGTGGAACACTAACCGGAACATTTAAGAGTGATACTACTTATTCTGCCGCTAATCACGATAGCACACCAATTTATGGTGGTTAGTTATACAAATAATCATCATCATTCTGGATAAGGCTGAGTAAGTTTCGCAGTTGCAAGATATGCTGTTAATTTTAGAAGAGCAATCGAGCACCTTTCAGAAGTTGACGAAAATTTCTGCTCTATTTTTGAACCTCATTTTGTTGTCCTAGAGTTGCCAGTTTTTCACGAGTTTACTTCATAGTGGGCAAGCTGTTGTTTACAGTCTACTTCTACTTTTAGCATTCATCAGATTGTAGGTAAGCAATATAGCAATGAAGTTATTAAACGACGAGTGATAAAAATGGCCGTTGCGCCGAGCAATGCAACGGAGCCTGAAGAAAATATATACGGTAGCAGGCGTTCCGAATCAATGGAGACAGAGGAAAGCGGTGATGAAAGAGGTTCTTCACAACCAGCAAACCAGTCAAAAAATGCTGGCTACATGCAAAGGGATGAACCGGAATCTGAAGTACCATTTGAAGCACTCGGTCTTGAGCAAGGATCGAGTTACTCAATGCAGCTAGACACATCAAGATCTGGTCATCGACTACGGCGAGTAATACTTCATGAATGAACTTATTATGCATCTCAAGCCCACTTTTTAAAAACTCTCACCGCATCAATATTTAATGGTGCGTAATGTAATATGAAAATTGTTACTGCAAGAATTTTATTTACAACAAAAGGTTGTGGAAACTTTGGATCTTAACTCAAATTTTTTCTCAGAGGAAAACTTTGCTTTCAGGCATTTATTCTCCTTGTTTATATATTGCAGAATAATTTTGATTATTAAACATAGCATCGCTTCAAATTTTGATGCATCTAGAAGCGTTAAATAATATATTTTAAATCAACATATTTTATTCGAACTGCTCTCATAAAATGTTGTATCCACCATCGGACTTCTGTAATATGTAACGATTATTTATGCTTGTAAGTTTTATTTCATAACCATTTATATAGAATTTCAGAAAGAACTGCTTGATGAATGATTTTTTTTGCGCAGATTTCATTAATTTCTCTTTAATGTGTGCAAAAAATAAAAAAAGAATTATGATAAAAATGTATGAACAGACAAAATGATGAAGACAAATTTTTTGTTCACTAATAAACAAACTTGAAGTAGAAATTAATTTTACTTGCCACAAGTTTTCCATTCCTTACAAGTAATTCCTTATCTGAAGCTTTTTTAACAGATTCTAAGTCATTGACATGGTCGATATCATTTTGAGCTGAATTAATTACATCTTACATTAAAAAGCACTGAAAAGTTTTGTGAAATATAAATAGTGACTTAGATCGTTCTAAATGCTTAAAATTTTGCCTTGAGTTTGAATAGACGCATTTTTCATGTTGCTTCTTGCTGGACAAATTTAGCGCTGTAAAAGATTTAATAAACAGAACTGGTCACAACAGATTCAGAAGATATTTGAAATATTAGATATTGAAAGTGTACTTGGTATTCTTGAAATAGGCTGCTTATTGAGTAAATAAATAAGCACGATCGGAATTGATGCAGTCACCAGTGAAAATAGTGAGATTATAATTATTGCAACTGCTGGGTTGATTTTGGAAATGAAATACGAAACTTGGTTTATCTCCATATTTTAGACTGTCCTGAGTTTTCAGTGCATAAAAAATGCATTTATGGCTTAGTTATCAAATGAGCGAAATTGCTGTGATTTCAGTAATTTGATTTAGTCCCATCTACACATATTACCAGTGCATTTTTATAGCTTCAAAAATTTCTCCACTAGCATTCAAGAATAGAGATGTCATGAAGTAGATAATATGAACTCGAATATCTTCATTCACTGTACCAGAAAAGTTCCCTTACTTTAGTACTGAGCAAAATTATTTCATTTTAAGTAGCTTCCTTTAATTAGTTACAGAGCATTTGTCAAGAGCTTTATATTGCATTAGTAGATATAAGGAAACCAAATTACGAAATTTTTAGACAGATATATTTTTTATCCCTTTACGAGAAATAAAAGTGCTTGTTGTCATTCATCTCAGTAAGCAGTATCAAGTTTTCGCGCCAAAATAAATATTGATCAACCTTTATTTCAATTTCTAGAAGTTTGTATCATCTCCCACTACCAGGTTAGGAAAAAGTGGGATGATAGAATGGTTAAATTGTTAGAATCAAAATACATTTTATAGAATAAGCCTTGTAACAATGCAAATTTTGTAAGTTTTTTAGCCTCATAAGGCATTTTTTCAAATCACGTAATTACTGAGCCATTGATTCTTTCTCCGCTGCTATTCGAAAAAGAATGGCTGTGGAGAAAAACTACTACCTTAGAGAATTTCTCGTTCTATCTTTTTCTCCATTATAGTGTCTCCATTGCTTTTCAATGTAATGGACCATCTGGAGGTGATGCTTTCAGAAACCTGCTGATCCAGGATTAAGCCTTTCAATGAATTTAATCAGGTATTCGTTATTAACTGAATCCAACGCTTTTTTGATGTCATACCACGTTGTGTAAAGCTGGTTCCCATGCTCTTTGCGAACCGTTCACAGTACCTGCTCTTTGGCACTTTGAACCTTTCCAACAGTTTCCAATTGGTTATGTGCAAGTCGTCTCCTCGTGGCAATATCTAATTGCATAACTCACACCACATATTTCGTTGTCAACTTGTTTGACATGCAGGTGATTGGCCTGAAGTCACTGCCTTTGTTTGGGACATCTTTTGTAATCAGATACGTCGTCCCTCTGTAAAACCACGGATCCTTTTCCTCCACATGCAGGCAAATCCGTCCTTACTATTTTGTACAGGTCTGGATTCAAGAAGGTGCACTTCCTAATAAAGAAGTTATAGACTACATTATACCCTGCCGCCTTCCAACTGAGCAAATAGAAAACTGTCTTTCCGAATTCGGCTTCAGAGTGGAACGTATGATCTTGAACAAATTCTTCCGGGTATTTGTTTTGCTGAATTTCATCATTTTTTTCTATTTCCGAGTTCTACATCGTACCCCGACTGATTTCATCTGTCATTACATTGTTGCCGACAAGCTGTCCTTAGATCAGATTAGACCGTTTTCTGAACAGCTCGAATCTGGTGTTTCCGATTTTGAATGCACACCGCAACTCACAACTTTTTATTTTACTTTCTTAAACTCTCACACGCTCTTCAGCATCTTACGGCATCACGATAGCCATTTTTAAGAGCAAGTATGAGATTCATGCTTCGCATACACTTCTTAGCCTCCCTCAGGTTTTCGCCTTCAAGTGTTTCACCGGCCGAATACCGCTCTATGAGTGTTCTGAAGAAGTTATTTAAATTTATCTTCTTTTCTACGCTCCCCTCCCACCGTGATGGCTTCTCTCCCTCTTCCATATCTTCATATTATTCTGTCACCTGAAGCTGCTTACAGTATTGCTCCTTGGGTGAATTCTATGTGGAAAGTCTTAAGACGAAAGAATATTTAAATAATAGTATTTGGCAGCTATTTTAAATAGCAACTGAATGCGCAAATGAAGCTGCTAAATATTTTTCGCAGTGTTGTTTTTCAGTAAATGTATTTGTCATATATATATATATATATATATATGATTACACTTGAAACAATGTACTTGAAGAAATTCAAGTAAATTATAAAATCCCTTGAATATGGTACCGATAAAATTTCAATGCGTGGTAGACGAATGTTTGGTAGTAACATTTCTTGTAATAAATAGTTGTATATTAGCTTCATGCAACAATGTCACAGCAATTTTTCATGCCTACTTGAATCTACATTCAAAATGTATGGTTTGTTATTTTTTTCCCACTGATTTAGTTGGCAATTTGAAAATCTTTCTTTCTTTCTCAACTAAACGTTCTGATACGAATAGCTGCGCCATGCTGTATATGATTATAATATCTTGTGAAATTTCCCGTTTAATTAATAAGTAGATTTTTCACTAATGAAACAAGTAGGAATATATCACATATCCACTGCAAAAAGATTTACCTAATCTTAAGAAAAGGAAAATAGAGCTTGGTAACTGCTAGAATTCGTGGCAAGCGCTTCAAAAAGTAAAGTGTAAATTTTCATTTAGAAGCAACAAATCTTAATGGAATAGCTCGAAGCTACGTTTCGCTAATTTCAGGCACTTCGAGAAATATTTTTAAAGAATGGACAAATTGATTCAACAATTTATTTTAGTTTTCATATCGAATTCGTTCTTTTACTTCATAAAAATTGAAATTTCAATCGGTAGATGTGAGAACACACATTTGTAGAATAAATTTACTATTTTTAAACAAATCATTACTCATAAAAAAAGCAAGAGAAGCCCGTGAAAGTCGAGCAATACAGTGATTATTTGTGATACCATCACAAATGAGAATTGGATAAGCGAAGTTATCAATATGACATGTAAATAGATAGCGAGTATAACTGAAAGTAATAATAATAATTCGATAATAAGCAATACAAGTCATTACCTTTTGACCTCAGTGATTAAGAAAAGAAATTAGTCTTTCTATAACTTTAAAAACAACCAATACTGAAAGTACTTTCAATTTTTTTGCATTGCGTATCAAACTGATGCGAAAAATTTCCAGCTTCTGTTTTTTTAATTTCATCAAGTTTGCTGATGAAAACTTTCACTAATAATAAAAAGTAGTAATAGTGAAATGATGAAACTTATAATCAGAAGAGCAGAATTATGATAATGACTTTACTGATATGACTGCTATTGTAATCGCTGAATAAAATCATCTTTTTAATTTATGCTTTTTGCTGTGGGTAAAGTTTGGAGGAGACAACAATGACAGCTGCAATCAATGCGATACCTAAGCCCATGAATATAGAAAAGCCAAATGGTGACATGCAGATTCCATCTTGAACTGATGCGAGTATAACGGGCTGACCAGCCTGGTGCAAGCGTGCGCGATGGCGTAAATCGACTGGTAGAGCTTGACTCTGCAGTTCATTAGCAATAAAAAATAATCATATAAAGTTGATATTCCTATGCATCATAATGACTTATTGCAGCTCAAAACACAAATTATTTTTCATCAGTTGATAAAATTTGGGAAGTATTACTTCCTGACTAAGAAAAAATATAAGGAAAAATCTTACATCTTCATTAATGTCAAGAGCGCTAATATCCGTTCGTACGTCAACGATATTTTCTGGTTCAGTAGACCTTTTCTTGAGCAGGCGTAACTGAGCAGCTGCAACAGGTTTTGCTCCGGCAGCTCCAGTTTTCACAGCACCAAATCCTTGTGGTTCCGAGCATTGTGGTCGAGCGCATTCACTGTTGGGTTCTTTTATGGTAATACTGATCTGACACTGGTAGAAGAGTTGAGATCGATCTGCATATTTGTACACATGCGCTTCTTGACCTGCCATCAAATCTAAAAAATGAATTAAAATTACTCAAACCTCAAAACTTCAGATAATACAAACTTTAATATTTAAAGTTATCGATTCCAGAACTCATGCCTACCACAAATTTCATATTCGAAATATTAGAATATTAGAAATGATTGTATTAGTCTTTTTGTTTTGCTTGCCTGTTGGATATTCAAGGTTATTTAACAAATATTTGTCGAGAGCGCAACCATCGGCATTTAAAATTTCTACTGTATCACCATTGCCATCATCAACGAAACAAGAGTGCACAACAGCACAGAAGGTGTCAACGGTTTCAGAATCACATGTCCATTTATGGTAGACTGGTTGACCAATGGTAGCAAACTGAATTGGCTGTCCCGTTGGTCCTCCATCCAAAATCTAAGCTAGTTGGTTGAGTAAACTTCTGTTCAAGTGTTTTGCAGAATTATAACTAATCTAATTTTGCTGTAAGTTTTGCAGTTTCTTTTAAGATTCACTATTTTTTTTCAATTAAATCTCTGTTTCATTTTCTGTCACAAAATTTACTGGTTTCATAAAAGTTTAATGGAAAATTAGCAAAAGTATACTTCATATCGGCAAACAGGCATTGGTACAATTTGAGTCTGGAAAGCGGTAGTGATCTCAGATACTTCAATTTGGGTGCTAACTGTTTTGTCGGCTTCCATGTAAAAGCATTGAACTCTATATGCTCGATCAACTTTTGTGATGAACAGTGGATGGAAAGAAATGACAACGGTAGTTGTAACAAAGATACCTATTAAAATATTTCAAGTTTGCATCTTAAATTATGCTCAACTAAGAAATAAAATGAAATCAAATTTTATTCTTTCACTACCAGAAATTAATAAATTCCTATTTCTTATTCCTTTTATTGATGATGAAATTTAAATTTGATTGGCATAAATTTGTAAAATTATTGCTAATTTAACAAGCAGAAAAGCTTTTGTAAGCAATGACATACCACGTGGATTTAGAGAACGTGTACGAGCAACATTACATGAATCAAACGGAAGTGAAATGCCGGCAACTTGTCGTCCACCTTCATCGTTTCGACAATCTTCTTGATCATAAAGACCCTTTACATAAACGTGTCCCTCAAATGAGTTACGAGTATTAAAGTTTACAGTTATCGATGTCGGTCCACATTCGATTTCTGGTTCACCTAAAATTGCAAACAAAATAATATGCATACAAAAATAAAGAAGATGTACCAACTCAGAATGTCATGGTTGAAGTTTTTTAGTAATTTGAAAATACAGCTTCATAAAAAAAAATTATTTGTAATTACTATACTGAGTAAAAAAGTAATCTTAACTTTTTTAATACATCTAAGTCTTTCAGACAAATATTATCTCTAAGTAGATATATAGATCAATAATAAATTATGATAATTTTTGGTAGTAAGTGAGAAGAAAGTTGCTTGTTTGATACTTTAAAAGTGAAAATATGTAAATTGGATCAAATTTGCAAAATTCTATTATCTGAAATAAAAACATGATTTCCATGAATAATAAGGGATTAAAATATTTTTGATACTGCTAGTACTGATCAAGAAATTCATAAACTTAATATTCATATTGACTGTCACCATGTTTGATCAGTTTTTTCAAAAAGTGTTCGGTCACACCTTACCTTCGACTCCGTTATCAACAGGGATTGCATATGCAAATGTGAGAAGAATAGCGTAGAATGAAGTGAGGTATAGAAGAAACATTGCTTGACAAGGGATGAAGTTCTCTTAGTAGTAAAGTTTCAGATTGCGCGATATCAGAAGTGTTGAAAACTGTTGTTGAAGGCACAGCACCTACACATCGTACTGATGAAAATACCAGCCTTTTATATTATTTTGGAAAACGAGGATCCCGTCACGTCTGCATGCCTGTTCTGCTTTTCCACATATGGATGACATTTGACATTTCGGTCATTCAGCCATCATGGACAAGATTTTTACCTTTTGTTATCACCTGGATGACCTATCTATCGTCTTTTTTATCTTTCAATTTCATTCGGTACTTTTTCTGTTCTTTCAGAGAAACTGAAATTAATTAATGATTTTCAGGGAAGACAAAATTAAGGAAGGAAAAGGATTATTATTTATTTTTTAAACAACCAAAAATGATCACTTTGGATCATTGTAGTAAGTAAGGCAGGTGAATGAGGATGCAGGTAAATAGATAAGTAGGTAGATAGTTAGAGTGGTGGATAAATAAGTAGATAGATAGTAGATAGGTAGGAAATTATAACATTGTTTTGATAAACAAGAAACAAAATAAACCTGTATCGGATTTAGGTCAGATCTATTCGGGTTTTTCCTCATTAATACATTCACCGCAAAAAAACTAGTGATAAAGAGAAGATACAAAAAATTTCCGAGAAATTTTTTTCTGACAGAACTTAAAATGAAAAACAATGGGTTAGTCGTAATTAACACTATTAAATTATTATTGATATTACACTGTCATGATCATTTTCGTCATCACATTCGTTATTTCTCTTATAAAATTCTTCGGAATATTATCTATAGCAACATTTGTCTAATACTCTTTCAAATTATTTTCCCTTAATTCTGATTGTGTGAATGTACATGATAATTAATCTGATACAAAAAATTAACTTTGAGACTTGAATCAATCAAATTTTACATTCAAACATGGTTTTAGCTTGATTTACAAAATCAAATGTTTTTCCAAAAAGTTTTCGTACAATAATGGTAAGTCATATGAGTTTGGCAAATCATTTCTTTATTAATATTGCTGTAAGTAATATTTTTCGTTTATTTTGTTGCTGATCAAAATATCGCTAGCATTCAAAAAATCATTAACAGCAGGGACGAGGCTTTTTAATCAACCATTTTTATTATCAATACTGAAATTATCATACCCATTATTACCATTATTAATGTGATATCTTGGTAGTCTCATATTTCAGTTCAACTTGTAGTTTTCAAGCTTAAAAATAAACTGAAGTAAAACATCAGTAACTTTCATTTAGGTTTAAATGAGAGAGACAACTTTTTCACAGTTAAGTTTTTGAGTGCTGTGCGAATAATTTGAGAAAATTACTTTTGACTGATGCATTATTTTATCGCTGTTTTGAATCAAAAAAAAATTTCTTCTTGATAATAATTCTTTCCTTTTCATCATTTGAGCAGAACAATTCTAAATATTTTACTGTAATTTTATGTGCAAGAAAACCCTCGAGTTTAAAATATATGAAAATTTGGAGGTAACACATAGGTTCTTCCAAGTGCTTGTGTATTAATAGAACTCTTTTTTTTATTCATGAAATAAAAAATACTGAAAATAAATCATAATCGGTACTTTCTTCAGTAGTGATCAAAAATTCCATTTATCAGAACTAGATAAATAATGAAAACTGCTAGAGATTCTTGCATAAATTAACAAAAATCTTTCCACCATTTTTTAGATATGAAAACTTAGCTTGAAAGTGACTCCCCATTAAGTTACAGGGCATTATTTGGTGCCAAATGTGCGAAAGAAATTTGCTTGACTACAAAACTTCTTGTAAACGTTTAGGTAGCTCTTCAAATTCATGATGAGTGCTCGAATTCCTAAGCCCTAGTACGAATTTATTATTAAGAATTTAGGTAATGCAGTGTGCTTCTGCTATTTATTATGCATGCAATCAATCACTATTGACAATTATCATGCTCTAAAGCCATATTCTCTTTCAGATTATCTCGTCCTTTGATTTTCACTTTCAATTTAAATAAAAGTATGTGTGAGGAAAGTTTTTTTAGCGTGATTTCATCAAATCATAGTCATTTTAGCCTTTTGTGCAATGCGAACCTCTTAGGTGGGTAAGTAAATACACCAAGGACTAATTAATTAGGTAGGACTTTTTTTCATTTCGATTACTGATCAAAAACAAACAGATGAAGGGAAAAAGAAGATGAACTTTTTGTCAAATACATCTTAACCGCCTAGTACAATGAATGATGGATATTCGTGATCAAATCTGCCCGTAATTAATCGTGCTTCTTGAAAGTCTCACCATGATAGGTCACAATCCCCTCTGCATACCAAGAAAATATTGATCTCATTAGAAAATTTTATTATTTATCTCCATAAATTTCAGTTTCTAACTCTGAAATTTCACACCTTAAAACTTAATCCAATAACTATCTATCACTGCCGAGTATTTGTTTGAAAAAATATTTCCTTTCGGATAGGAAGAAAGTCTGTAAAATTCATTTGACTTTTCATTTCTCTCTTGAATTTGATAGTAAAAATTGATGGTAAGTAGTGGAGTCCTACTATTATTCATAATAATAATATCATGATAATTATTTAATGATAATAATATTCATTATTATTACAATTATTATTATTAATTATTATTTTTAATAATAAAAATTATTATTACGATTATTATTATTATTATTTATTACTATTACTGATATTATTATTATTATTATTAATAATAATTCCGTGTGTGATGACTTGGGATGGGATTGTAACGAATTTCCACAAACGCTATGCAAAGGAGATTAGTATATCAGACCAGGTTGAGGCATAGATCCAATCGATAGTTCTCAAGAAGACGCTCGAAAGCATCTCCTTCGACAGTCGATATGGATTCCACGAAGCGAGAACGATAAGTACAACAAATCTGAGTGCACGACAAGTACTGCTAAAATGCAGGAATGCGATCCAGCGCCAGAACCAATAAAGCGAAAACGAAAACTGCTCTCCACATTTTAAATTTAAATTTATTAATATTATAGAATTATAATATAATAATAATAGAAAAACAAAATAGAATTATATTATTATCATTATTATTAATAGTAGCAGTAATAATAATGATAATAATAATAATAATTATTATTATTATTATTATAATTCTTATCAGTATCACCTGGTAAACTAATTAAGAATTCATATTTTGTTTTTCTCGGTCATTCATTCACTTTCGTGTGCTGATTTCATTCCTCTATTTCTACCGCATTTTTTTCTAGTTTTTTCTTTCTACTGAATAGACGATCCAAAAACACTAGTAAGAATAATTTCAATCGTTTTCGTTTTTATTATAATTAACTCCAGCAACTAGTTCACTTCAGAATTTTCCTTGCAGAAACATGCAAGTGAAAGTCAGTAGCGTTCAGTCACGTTTGTTATTTTTTCTAATTTAAAACTTCATAGAAATGCTATATTAACGCAAATGATTTAAAAAATATGCTTTGATCAGATGACGCTTTTTTTTCTTCGTTTTTTCAGGATTATCAAAACTAATTTTTTCAAAGTTTAACTCAAGGAGCGTGATTAGATTTTAATGAGTTAAAAATTATTTTTTCAAATAGATTTCTTTTAAGCGTGTTAGAGGGGATATTCATTTTTTTTAAAGATAATTATATTTTTCAGCATCATTTCGAAAAACGCAATTGCATGCTATTCTTTAAAATGTACCACTTAATAATTCATCACAATCAAAAATGATTAAGCGAAGCAATATAATGTATATACATAACTAGCTTGATTTTCTCCTTGAATGAGTAATTTCGTTCTTGATCACTTTAGTAATTCTCTGTTAGTTTTCAAAACAATGTTTTTTGCTTGCTCTTCTAGCGAATTTTGCTTATGTCTGTAAATTTTTATTTAATTTATCGAGGTAAACTCATATATGTTCCAAATGGTTTGGACTAGGAATTGTGAATCTCATTTTTTTTGCGCATTCATTTCATGCTCAAAGCAATGGATTACCATAAACTTTATTACAACACAAAGTAATTTGTAACAATAAATTTTATTCATTACAATATGAAAGTAACTGAAACTAAACACCTAATTCAAAATTATCCTTTGTGTTACTTCATTTAAAAAATTCGTGTGAAGGTATTGGTTGAACTTTTAGTCTTAAATCAACTTTCTACTTTTCGTTTTGCGATCTTTTTGTTTCTATTTGCATTTAAATCATTCAGTGATGGTAAAAAGTTGGATAAAACTAACGAAACATAGATGAATAAATAAATAAAACACTCAACAGATAGAAGGTAACTAAATCACCACAACTGACTCAACAATATTTTTTATCCTGAAATAAGTCAAAGTACAAATAATTAATGGAAAGTTTTTTATTTTAATTTTCATTTAAAATAATTGTTGACGTGGTCAATTTGCATAGTTTTCACGAAAAAATCATCTAAAATGTAAATTCAAACCAAATAGTTGGTTAGTCGTTTTTAATTTTTGTTGTTCAGTTTTTGATTTAAAATTTTGTAAGCACTAATTATTATAATTACTTCAAGGAATTGAGAATCAAATATTTGGTTATTTATTTTACTATAACGTAACGTTTTCTCTACTAATTATATTAATGTCACTCAAGTGAAAGAGTATTCTTTTTTAGTGTTACAAAACTGTGAAAATTACAATAAAAACAAAGGAAAAAAGGTCTCTAAACATAATTAATTTTCAAGCAAATCTTGATGAATTGTTTACCTTCACCATCATTTGAGTATGACAGTGTTTGGTAAAATATGCATACACGAATAAAGTAAAGAAAATTTTTTGAAAAAAACTCTTCTTCAAATGACGCTAAATATATCAATCACTTCTATTCCCTTCAGCAGATGCTAAGCGTTGTGAATTAACATTTTTGGTGTGATAGTCATTACTGATTAAGTATATGCTTTTTTAACCTTGTCATAGTAATTAAATTCAGTAAAAATTTCTAAAATTCTTATCTAGATCCAGTTATATCTTTTTACGAATCATACAATCCATACATCAAACAATGTTTTCAATAAATCTTATAATTTTTCAAATTTTTTTCTTCAATCCAGTCTTGTATTCAGAACTAAGTGGTATATGAGAGTCATTCTCAGAGAAAGATTCAGTATGAAATATCTTTCATCAGCATCTTAAATGATATTATTCAATGTAAAACTTGTTGCATGAAAAATAATATTCTGTTTAAATATGTCTGCTGACAAAGCTCCATCATTGAACGTATTTCTTTATTATATTAGCATCAAATTATTAGTATAAAAAGCAAAAAGAAAATCATTATTTCAGTAAATTTTATATTCAATCTTTTGAACAGGTTGCAACTATTTTAGTGTTATTTAATTAATTAACTTAAAGCTTGTGAAGTATCTCTTCACAGTCAAATTTGAGCAGTTTACTATTAATATGAAGTAATAAAATTCAAATTAATTTTGAGACTAACTTTTTCAAAAAAGATCATAGCATAGTAGTGATGAATATGTGGAACTTTAAAAATCTTAAGCAGTTATAAGCAATTAATAAGTCATAAATCTGGCAAATTTCTAGTTATCACTGTGGCAGCTGATGGTTAATTTAACGCTAACAGCTAGACATCGAGATTATTAGAGTGAACTCATAATTTTTATGAAATGATGGCGTCCAAGACGACTGAAGTAGTGATAATTAACAACGATTATAAATCAAAATCATTATAACACGGAGGTTATTTTTTTTTCTTCATTATTGATTCTGGCGCTGGGTCGTATTCCGGCATTCTCGCTGCACTAGCCCCATGCTCAGTTCTGCTGTGCTGATCTCCGCTGTTTCGTCCTCGTCGAATCCACGGTGCCGATCGAATAAGATGTTTTTGAGCGTTTTCTTGAGCACTATCGACTGGATATATGCCTCAACGTGATCAGATATACTGATTTCCTT
>UYYF01004377.1:36646-52806 GCA_900618365.1 Thelazia callipaeda
ACGTAACGATTGTGGAAGTTCGTCACTATTTCATTCCAAGTCATCACTACGAAATTATTTTCATCCTGCAATTCATCTCTGTCCCGAGTTTATTAGCCAGTAAATCATACTTTCGCTTCTTCTCGGTCTCTACTGCTATCAACCTGTCCTGACCAGTGATGCCAACCTCTGTCAGGATTACTTCACGTCGCTTCTTATCGTGTATCATGATATCCAGTCGATCCGCTTTTATTCTTATTGCAGTTCTCACTCGCATATCGATTCTGATCTCAACATTCTTATTTGCGACGAGCTCCTGAACAGAGTGGTTTCGCAAGCGCGGAAATGCTTTCAGACCATACTTCTTACAGAGTCCCAAGTGAATGCATCGTAGGACCTCACTGTGTCTTCTAGTATAGTCGTGATGTAACATTTTTTCACACTGCGTTGCTAGATGGTTCACCGTCTTCAAGCGTTCTCTACAATATTGGCCCCATACCTTTCTCACCTCCAAACATATTTCAATCTTGAAGATAACAGTATCGTACCTCATCTTGCGGGGTAAGGTTTCCGTATCGCAGCCATTATGATGAATCAGTTATGGACGAGATTTTATTCGCCTGCATCTTGTATAGTTTTGCATGGTAGGTTTTCTTTTCTATTTCGCTATACAAGAACGCCTTCTGAGCTGCTAATACGTTTTCTACGATAGGATTTTCTGCGAGGTTATACTTAGTCGTTAGATAGGGTATAATAATTGCCAAGAATGTGTTATGAGCTTTCTCCTGCTTCAGAATCGCTGCTCTGGCATGTTGAGTCTTTCGATACACCTGATTAAATAGTTGTGACTCACTGAATCGAACGCTTTCCTTAACGTCATATCACGTGGTAAATAACTGTTTTCCATGCTCTCTGCATACGGCCAGGTTGAAGAATGCCTGCTCTTCCGCACCTTGAACCTTTCCAACAGTTCCTAATTGGTTATCTCCAAGTAATTTTCTCGTGGCAATATCTAGCTGTATGACTCGTGCCACACATTTCGTTGTCAACTTGTAATGGTTTGACATGCAGATGAATGGCCAAAGTTATTACCTTTGTTTGGGACATCTTTAGAATCAGATACGTCGTTCCTTTATAGAACCATGGGTCCTGTCCCTCTCCATCCAAGCAGATCCACCTAGTTATTTTATACAGATCTGGATATAAGGAGGTGCACTTAATGAAGTTGTAGATTCCATCAGAGTCCGCCAATTTCCAGTTGGGCAAACAGGAAACTATCTTCCAAAATTCGGCTTCAGATGGGAAAGTATAGTGCACTTCAGAGTCTGGAACGAATTCTTCTAGATATTCATCGTGCATCGTCCCCCATTTTCGAGTTCCACATCGCGGCCCAGAATTCCCTGAATTCTTCCGTCCCTACATTGTGGCTAACAGGTTGTTCCTCAATTTGTTTTCTATAAAACTACTTTCTGAACAACTCAAAGCTGGCGTTTTGAATTTTGAAAGCACATCGAACCTCATAACTTTTTATTTTATTTTCGTAAACTCTCACACGTTCTATTAGCATGCTCAAGGCCTTATGACAGTCATATGAGATTCATGCCTCTCATACACTTTTCGGCCTCCTTCAGGTTTTCACATTCAAGTACTTCACCGGCCAAATACCGCTCTTTGAATGTTTTGTGGAGGTTATTTTCACTTATCTTCTTTTCTATGTTTGCCTTCCACGTCGATGACTTCTTTTCAAGCCTTGTAATATCTTGATAGCACTGTTGTGCAACCTGGAATTGGATTTCAAGATCAGTCGAACGTGGAGGGACTTTGTGTTGGCATACTCACCCGCTACTTGGTTCACCACTCCAAGTATAAGCGAGTCAACTTTCTCCGATATTATTTTCTACATCCACTTGATCTGGTCTATCTCACATCCTTATAGTTCTTACATCAGCACTGTTTTGCTCGAAGAACATATGTTGTGTTTTGACACACGTTTCGTTGACTCCTCCAAGAACCGTTTCTGCGAACACGGACGCTCTGCAATACTGATGATTGCGGCATTTGCTTTGTTCTTCAGTTCTTCAAAGCTGATCGCACACTCAAACTTCTTGCAATACGGGGAACGACACAACGGTCGTCCCCCACTCGGCCTCTCCCGAAACCGTCAAGAACCACCTTCAGCACTTCACCTGGCCAGCTGTTGTGCAGAATCTCGATTCCTCGAGATTCCTCGAGTGATAACTTCAAGCGTGATCATCCTAATCATTCCCAGTTTCGGTAAGCTGGCAGAGTGCTCTCCGACATCTTTCACAGAGCTTTTCACAACCTCATCTGCTTTCCCATTTTATTCCACTATGATACCAGATGCGGTTTTTCTCCGTTCATCCTCTATTTCCTTCCCGGACTTCTGATTTGCTGACTGCATGACTCCGCAGTCTTCCTCCTTTTGATTTCCATCTCGTTTCGCAACGGGCTTTTCTTTCGCTACATTCGTGCCATGCGTGTTAATCTTCACTTTCTTCCCTTGTTTCGTCTTCCTTGCTTCAGAAGTACTGGAACAAAAAATGACGTCAGCATTGTCGTTATGGTCTGTCGCGCCTTTTCGCTTCTTGGAATTCGTCTGTGATGTGAAAAGTCCTTCAGACTCATTCCCAGCCATTAGTTAACCGATCTACTGGTCTGCTGGAATGTTCTCTCGTACTGCTACCATATCCACCGTTCTGGCGTTGTTGGCTGTCTATACCATTACGATCGTTGTCGCAACTGCTCGCACTGGTATTTCCGCCATTCACTTCCATCGTCGCATCATAACATCGCCATAACAGACAGAGGTAGAGCAGAGAAAAGAATAGAGACATAAATTACGCGAAAAGGTTGTTTCGTCCAAGAACAGGCACAATCTTTCGTCCACAGTTACCTCAAACTTAGGTGATATCACCATAAGTCAATAATAATAATTATTATCATTAATAAAAGCACAATTTTACAAGATGTATGTCACTTAAAATTTTCCGGTTATTGCTCAAAAATAGATGTTTCAAAATTCAAATGAAAACTCGACAACACTAACTGCTAGTTTTTTTAATATCATTTTTCTTGAATTGTCGTTTATAATGATTTGAGTTAATTGCTAAAAATATTCTTGATGTGGCAACAAAAAAAGAAAGAAACACTTGCAAAAATTAGTTCAACTAACTTAATTTAGTTAGGAGCACTTCTTTTTTGCAATTTAATAAAAATATTTTAAGAAACTGCAGCTATTTGCATAAATTAGCTGTTCTTCTATCATTTAATGCAAATTTCCGCAATATTTTTGAATTGTTATAAGTCTGAGGTTTTCATCAAAATTTTTTAATCAGAAAAATTTTTTAGACAAAACGTAGCACTAGCACCGATTCATGATGACATCTAATTATCCACTTCCGCATGCACTTCGAGAGGAACGGTATCAACTAGTTATCTGACTGTCTTATCTGTTCAAACATTTAAAGTGTACTATTACATGGGAATTTCGATTTCCAAACAAGTCCTTAGATTCACACTTTTCTTGCTCTGAAATTTGAGCTAGGCATTTCTTTTGTAGCATAGACACTGCACAGATCCTTAGTTTATTTTTATTGTTAATTATAAGCAATTATGACAATCAGCAGCAAAATAATGAAATGTAAAACATGCTATATCCATATGGTTATAATTAGAAGCAGTTCATGTTCCACATATAGTTTCCTGAATAAAATGCTGACTTGTCCGAAATTTTGAAACCTTATAAATATAAAAAAGGAGTACTTAATTATCTTTGAATGTTGTTACTAATTCGTTTTGCGAAAATTCAAAACGTTTTTGTGCAAATCTTCTGCAAAATTTTTCAGTGACACTCGAGATTATGATCCAAGAATAGTTCGAATTCAATTTAACAAAACTTTATATCCGGTTAGTCACGAGATTTGGAGTTTCTAGTGAATTACAATAAGAAAAAAGTTTGCTGTGAACATGGCGAAACGTTTTAGTACAAATTTCGTCGACGTACAAAACAGTTAAGTCTTTGGGAGGTGACTACTATGGCAAGTTATTACAAGAAGTTAATAGGAAACACCAGGCCAAGAAATATTCAACGAACTGCTGATTTTGCAAAAAAGCTCGACACTGCATCTGACCGTATTGATGCTGCTGTGAAAATCGTAATTTTTTGTATTGTATTTAGAAATAATCTGCAAAGACAGAAACAAAATTAAGCTTTATCCAAGTTTTGCAATCGTATGGCTAAATTAGTTGACCAGTTAATTGAAATGACATAGATAATACGAAGAATGCACCTTGAAAATATGTAAATGAGTGTAGAAATAAAACTATTATTTTAATTATGTTTGGGTAGTGCAAATCTACCTACTGACTCCTTGCACAAAAATGTTTAAACTTATATTGGAAAGCAGTTGCCTAATAGATACTTCTGATTAAATAGTATTTATAACATGTTTAGCTTATTCAAATTACTGATGAAACTGAGACTGAAATCAGGCAGCATATGGCAGTGTTCAAGAAAATTTGCAATTTCAACGCCTGTCCCATCCAAAATGGTGTCGACGTTTTGTACAACTTGGTTTTAGAAATATGAAATATTCTACAAATCCATCATCTACTTATTCTGTTTCACACTAAAATGCACCTTAAAATAGTGATAAAAGTCAAAATATAGACGTAGTCAGAATAATAAGCACTTACAAAAGTAAAAGATATTGAATTGAACATTTAAAATTTGAATAAAAGAATTCAAATAACTGAATAAAGTTTAAAAATTAGAAAACATACTGAAATTTTTTCGTAATTTTGAATCGCCTGATATGTGGATGAAAGGAATTAAAAATTGTAGGTGTTCATAATTTAATGGATTGTTTGAAAAAGCAACACAAATCGATGATTTACATGGCACATAACTTTAGAAGCAAAATCAAAGCGGTGGAACTAATGCGAGACAATTTTAGTGACTACCATAATTTGGCGAAGCAAGTTCGTTAGTACTAATATTATTTAGTTATATCGTAATGCATAAGCCTCACATCATTGCTTCATTTGTCCATTTCATAGATGCAATTACTTTTATATTTATACTGGCTTTTATCAAGTTTTTATTTTAATGATTTGATCGATCTCGAATTTTCTGCAAAATTTATTGAGATCTAATGTTTCTAATGATTGTTTCACTTCATCATATTCTACGATTCAAATATGTTTGAATTAATTTCGTATTGTTTATACACAACACTTGCTAAATAATTCAGCAATTAGATGATTATGAAACATTTATCATCAAAAATTATAAAAGTTAATCAGAAATCAAAAAAACCACTTCGAGAAAGGGTAGAACGCTGAAAATGCATGTAAGCATGAAAATGAATACTTCATCGAGCATAAAAACCTAACAAAGTATGATAAAATCTGAAAGAATATTGAAATTTGATTATGGATTGCTTGTTTCATTACACAGCAATTAATTATTAATTCAGCATGCTTTGTTTTTCATAAATTGGAAATCATAATTCACAACAACTGATTTAACTCAAACGAGCCTTGATATTCATTTTGATTTAGATTTGATACACTCTCAAAACTTGCAAGAATTTTAAATGGATGAAACAAACAAATGTAAACTAAAATTGTTTGTTTAACGTAGAAATTGAAGGACTGGAAAAATTTTTAAAACCAAGTTGAATTCGTGATATTGTCCGACAAATGATTTGAATAAAAATTGCAGACGACTATACACTTTTTGAAAAGACTTTATACTATTTTTAAGTTGAATTTTATCGGAAAATATGGATATATAAGCATTTTTAGTCTATAGCAGCCAAAGTTGACATCATGGCGCTCGCGAGACTTGTTCGTGTGCAAAAAGGCACGCTCATAATTTCAGCAAATGAAAGTTGGTCAGTAAAAGATCTCAAGAACCTTCCTGCTGTTAGTTTGCGTTTTAAATTTCAAATTTTTAGGCTATTAATATTTTGACAGCTACGTTACTGCTTCTTAATTTCACTCAGCATTGTATAAACCATATTCATTTGCTAATTACTTTACTGTACAAACCCAAAGCAAAAATTTTTTGTGAAAACATCTATTTTTTAATAAAAATGTTAATTATTTTAATACTTGTCAAATTTAGCTTACCTTTTTCATGCCCATGTTATTTTATTATTCTGACATGGTCATTATTAACAAATTAATATTTATGAAAATCTCATGCGTAAATCTAATTCATCAATTTACACCATTTAATTGCATTAATATGAATTAATTTATATTGTTTTGCTTTAGTTTTGCTGGTCTTAATAATTTTTACACAAAAATAAGAGATCTTTCAAGAATTTTTAAAATCTTTCAAAATCTCTGAATGCTTGTTTAAATGTTCAAAGTTGTGATCAAAAGTAAAGAGTTGTCAAATATTTCAGGATATATATTTAATGTTCTTCTATCACCATAATTTTGAAAACTCCATAGGTTGCCAATGAATTAGATAAAATTGTGAAGAATTTCAATAATTTACGAACAGTACGAAAACTGATAGAACCAACAAATTTGCCTGAAGAAAAAGAAATCACGAAACTGATAGAACAGGCGCAACAAATTCGCCAAATTTTAGAGGTATTCTTTAAACTTCTCAAATTTAGTGCTTTAAAAAACAGACCTAAAAAACTTTTAAAAAGTTAAAAAACCATTATAATGCATTATAAATATAAGATTTTAACTTTTAAAACCATTATAATGCTTTTAAAAACAAACCATTATAATAATGCAAAAAAGCTTGAATTCTAAAAATCTTAAATTTATTCTCCACTGTAGAACAAGTCCATTTCTATATTGCTTCAACCATAACCAAAAATAAATTAGAATTTAAGTTACTAATAAATTCTTTTGAAATACTACTGGGTTGTGATGGATGTTTGTGCTCTATTCCAATCACTTTGCATGAATAATAATCTTTTAATAAATGAAAACGAACTTTTGCAGGCTCGTAAGAATTCCACTAGATCATCTATATCGATTATCGGTTGAAAATTATTTTAAAATTGTACTCATGATATGGTTTCCAACTATCATGTAACTGTGGATTGTGATTGAAGGTGCTGTGCAAAAATAGTGAAATGTTCCATTACGTATCATTTGATCTATAACATGTCAAACACATAAAAATGATAGAAAACCATGACTAATCTTGCAATATTTGAAAGCTAAATTTCATTTCGTCTATTAAAAAAATTACTATGCAGAATTAATTTCTGAAAAAAATAGCGTGAATAATAGATACTTGCAATTTTTCAGTGGTGATTAGATTTTACCAGATACTGTACTTCAAATTTTCAGTAAAACAAACATCACTGTTTAATTTTTTAAAAAAAAGTTAATATGTTATTGCATTGTTTTTCAAATTGGTCATAAAATAATTGAATAAAAAAAAATTTTTTTAATGAAGCTTCTTCAGTAACCTTCCTTTGAAAATATTATAAGTGTTCAGATAAAGCATTACTCAAGCGAACTCCTCTTTAAATATGTTACCATTTTTATCTGAACGACTTCTTTCGAAGTTGCTTCATTATTAATGGAGGTTATTCTGTTTGGAAGAGTTGTTTGCAACCTGAAAAGAGCTCGAATCAGTGTAATAATCATTTTCAACTTTGTAAGACAACAACGGTTACGCAAAGTTATGTTTAGAGAGTAAATGACTGGTACGGATTTACCGATGAGTGAAAAGCTAGTGGGGGATGATATGTGCTGAAAGGTGAGAAAGAGCGGTCAAGGGTTATGACTGCTTTAATACTGTAAGTCTTAGCTGAAGTATTGTGCGGGAAAAAAATGCAATGTAATCAGTTGAAATGACAGGTAAAGTAGAGAGCGAAATAATTTGTTTTTACTTTTGAATAGAGTCGCAAGATCAAGCACTGTAATAAAATGGTTATGAGTTTTTCAAATTAAGCATGTCAAGAAGTATAAATTGGATTTGATATGGTAGCAAAGAATTGAATCATTTATAGTTTGTTTGTGCTGCTTTAATTGTTTCTTTAACTGTTACTATTGCTTTTTTTCTTCCACTGTCACTTCTATTTTAAATTTAATAATGATTATAACAATAATGATAATAATAACAATAATTATCATGATTGTCATTAGAACTTTTATTCTTTTTATCAGTAATCTTATTAATAACAATAATAATTTGTAAAATTATAATTACAAGCAACTGAAAAAAGCAGTCATAATAATAACACAATCCTTTTACTGTCGAGTGATCCATCAGTTTTGGCTTTTATCACTGTTACTATGATTTTTGTTCCATTCATTATCACTTTTAATATTAATATGCAAATTTTTTACGCCGACAAGATTGCTATTACTGCTAATTCTAAAATTATTACTATTATCAGAAGTGACTAAAAACAGATTAATCGATATGTTTCTATAAGCCATCATCGTCTTTATCAATCTCCATAATTGCGCTCTATATATGCATCTTTACAAGTTCTTTATTTCAAAAGTATTTGAGATATTTTATTCATTCAAGACTCTCAACTTAGATAATACAGAAAAAAAACATAAATGAATAAGAATATGACTAAAATATCAAAAAATGGGAATGTGACTATCTGCGCTGCTACTAATAGCTACGAAATAAATGAACAAGTATATGCATTGGTTGCAGTACCTGAAATTACTGTATGAAATTTAATGGCAAGATAGACTTGTTGTTTCGCACACTTAGATAATACAGAAAAAAAACATAAATGAATAAGTATATGCATTGGTTGCAGTAAGCCAACTACATCGGATGCAAATTCATAGCTTTTATTTATTTATTAATTTGAAATGCTAATTATATTGTTTTAAATCATACTCTATCTTGAGCTTTTTCTCACTTTTCCGTAGCTATTAGTAGCAGCGCATTTTCCAACATCCATCAAATCTAGCAGTTACATTTGTACTCATTTCATTTTTTTCTGCGTTAATTCCAATTAAGATTTGCCATTTAAAACAAATGTTGAAAAATTTTTTCCATAACGCAGAAGAATGAAAAAAGTACTATACTTCTTTCATTCCCTAAAAATTTATCCATTTCATGGCTGAATCAATTAATGAATTTGAAATGGAACAAGTTGGATTGTAAGCATATAAAGTGAAAAATTAGTTACAATTAATTCATCAATTAACTGATGAATTAATTGTAACTAATTTTTCACTTTATATGCATATAAAGTGAAAATTAGTTACAATTAATTCATCAATTAAGTGAGATTAAAAAACTGAACTATATTCATCGACTGAAATGTTCAACAATAGTTAAATTATCTGCTTAAATTACTCATTAATTGAATTATGGCAAAAGTGGAGTAGATTTTTAATTTTGCAAACTCTTAGATTATTCTCGCTGTCAAATGGAAATAGTGAAAAAATATGAATAAAATTAAATAGACTTAGAACAAACTTTAAAAAAAAAAAATTATTTGTTTCATAGTTTTTAAAAATTCTTATTTGTTTCATAGTTACTAACATATTGTCCTTATAAATAAATATGTTTTTTTTTCTGAAATTTTGACTGATGAAATAAATATAAAGAATTTTTTGGGATGATGGCACTCTTTGCTTATGTTGTTGACTAGAACCAATGCAAGTTCAAAAGTGAGATTAAAAAACTGAACTATATTCATCGACTGAAATGTTCAACAATAGTTAAATTATCTGCTTAAATTACTCATTAATTGAATTATGGCAAAAGTGGAGTAGATTTTTAATTTTGCAAACTCTTAGATTATTCTCGCTGTCAAATGGAAATAGTGAAAAAATATGAATAAAATTAAATAGACTTAGAACAAACTTTATTCAAAATTCGACTTTAATAATCCCAAAAAGACTTATTTGTTTCATAGTTACTAACATATTGTCCTTATAAATAAATATAGCTCATGCACTTTGATAGCGTTAATGATTTTATCAATCCCATCATCATTTGTAGCATTAGCTAAAAAGTGAAATATAAATAATAAGTGAAAAAAAATTTAAATAATAAGTGAAAAAATTTTCATCAATCATTTAATGATTATTACTGTTAAAGAATAATTGATTCAGTAAACAATAAGGAAGCATGGATCAATGATAATATTGTATTTACATTATTACCTAATCATTATTGTTTTTATCGGTAGTTAGAAGGAGAAAGAGATGAGGTAAATTTAAGATAAGTGGCAGGAAATAGCACTATTAGGTCATAATCAAAATATTGTAATTATTGTCATGATTATTTTCGACAATATAAATGATGGTCTTTCCCTCTCATTTGCATATTCTATTCTTTCGATTGTTTTTCTTAATCTTTTGTGTTAGTACAATTAGAATGCCACGCATTGATCATAAAATTAAGACTTCCATTTTTTTTAACGCAGTTCACATTTATTGCTCCTGATCAGTACAACTAGATAGATGATAATCAGCGGCGGCAATATTCATCTAAATATGCACACATCTGGTAAGGAACTCATCGGTCCTTTCACTTCCTCTCATTTTCTTCGTTTACTTTTTGAAATAATAAAAATGCGAAGGAATTTTGTTCAGCAGAATGACTCAAGTTCATATTTTTCTGCTATCTATCTCATAAAGCTTACACCTCATCAAGATTATCTTTACTTCGGTTATTAGCTATTTTATTGCTACTCTAATCATTCATTCTATCCCGCTCTGAAATTATGTGTTTTCACAGTTTCTTTCTTCATTTTCAGTTTCGTTCCAAACAAAAATTTCCGCGTCTTTATATTGTCTTTCCATCATTTTATTATTTAACAAATTAAATTATTAATTATTCATTTCTTTCCCTCATTTTTATGGTGGTTCATTGCAAACGAATTGATGTAGTAATGATCTTACTAACTGGACTTGATTGCTTTGTTTCTGTATCAATTTAATTTCGAACTCAAAAAAATTGCACTCGCTTACATGTAAAAATTTAATCTTGAAGACTTCAGTACTACAATTTATTAAGCTAATGTAAATGATGATATTGTAAAAAAGTTAAGATACACGAGAATGACAACAAATTCGTGAAATGGCAACAAATTCATGAAAAATGTTTGGTCACTTGTTATATAATACAGCTTGACTTGTCCATAAGAAAAGGTTACATTCCGCAGTTAGGTGCTTTTCTATTTCTCTTACAAAGCTAAATTAAAATATTCAGATGAACTAAAATTTTTCATATTATTTATAGCTGAAACAATCACTAGGTTTAAAAATTTTCAACCGGAAAGGTTTTGACGATTGACAAAAAATATAATTAAAGAGTTCTTTCTTCATCAAAAGATGAAGTTATAACAAAATTTATACGACCGCATACAACTGTAAATGACACTTGCTTAATTTTAGTATGGCTTATCTTTATAATCATTCCATAAAATTTTTGTGCTATCTTTGACTGCCTTCTTTGAAAAAAGTGAATCATGATTAATTTTTAAGTTAGCAAATGTAATTTCTTAATAATATGAAGTTATGTGGTAGTTTCAGTTTATGGAAAAGCATTTTTTAGTTTTTTTTATTTATTAAAAAAAGTTCATTGTTATCCTCATTTTTAGAATTAATTTATGAAAATTCAATGTTCACCACAGTAAAGGGTTTACAAAGGAAGCAGGAAAGTTCGAAATTTTTGCTGTGAAAGAATTAGACTGGAAGAAATATAGATAAAAAAGAATAAGTTCGCATACCAATTTTAAAACAAGCCTATTATTTCGGTAATAACAATGAGAACAGTAATAACATTGATTCATATTATCATCAAACTTGTTATCACAAGGATACAAGAAGCTAATAACACAGAACAAACAACGTTATTGCTAGTTGTGACAAAATATTAATTAAAACAACAACAAATCTTATCAAAATATCGGAGTCATGGAATCTTTGAGTTGAATTTCCGCTAATGTCAGTAAAAAGAACACGTGTGTCATCTGTAAGGCTCATTTCACCTCACAGTTGAACGACCGTACAACTAATCATTTTATCCCAGTTTTTTCTCCAGCTCTGTCAGAAAACATCATCTTTTGACATTTGCAAATCATTATTTATTCGTCAGAATAACAAAAATAAATATGCAAATTTCATGGTTGCATCGCACCTGCAAGTGAGAATAATGAAATGGGTTGCATCAATTTACGTACAGATGCAATAGATGGATGGATAGTAGTGGCATAGTTAGTTTGATAAATAAATGGAGAGCCAGCAATTTGCACGATCACTAAAGTTTTCTGTTCCAAAAGAATGTAAAACTGTCCTTTTATCGTATTCTTTTCTGCAGTTTATTTTACACATTTCAACGAAAACTCCTACAATATTTTAGTCGTACCGTAACATGTGAATGGAACAACGCTTAATATTTCACTACTTGATAGCCATCTAACTAAATTTTATATTTGCAAAACTCTATTGTGAAAATTGTTAATATGTGAACTCTAAATTCTAATGAGAATTTACAATCTTCAAGAAGCTAAAAAATCTAACCTTTCTTAATAATGCAGGACATTGAGCTTAAGCCAGTGGGAGCTTTAAGATTGATTAGAAATTGATCTAAATTGTTACTATTGTCTGCTTTCTCATGGCTAAGAAATATTTCTTGAGGTTGCGTATAGTTTTCAATATTTCTAAAAAGTTTGCATAATAAAATTTATTAACTAATATCACGAATAATCTTATATTCAACTGAAATCCTTAAAAAAATCATTTTTTTTTGATTGGTTAGATCAGCCAATGATTTTAAATTTGATTCTTCTTTGTTACTGGAAGAGGTACATGATTCTTGATTCAGATTCGAAAAGAGTGGGATAGTTTTTCAAATTCAAATTGGCACTAGATGTAAAATACTGTTATTTTTTCTCGAAACAGTCCTTAGAAATCATAAATCAATTTTACGTGTTCTTATGTTCCTCAAAAAACTTGAATGATTTTTGATTCTTGAAACGTTTTTGCTTTTTCATAGACATGAAGTAAATCTAATTTTTATTATTATTTATTCATATGCTTTGGTTCAGTTTTAATTAGATGAAAATTTATCCCCGTCTTATTTCGCTGACAAATGAATTTTAACTGCTCTTCGTTTAATTTGTGCAATAAATATGTAGTGAAATAAATTGATCTTTTTAGATGTAGTAAAATAAAGTGAGAAAAAGCACTATACCATCTCATACTGCTTGTAATTAATTTCAAATATTTACTAGTTGATTGATTGATCGATTTATGCAAAGACGTTGTCTCGTTTGGTTTATTGAGAATAATACTGAGAGAGCAAAATAAATTTTGAAATTACTCTACTGATCATCTTTTCATGCATGCTTGCTTGAGCAGTAGTGATCGCGCTATTTCTTTTCAGTTTGTTGCAACCTTCTGGCATGTTATCCCAAGTAAAATGATATTATTTTTGTTTATCTTTTTATAGAGTCCATCGAGACAAATTATCTATCCTAATTAGATTTAAATGCATCAATGAATTCAAATATTTCAAATAGTTCCTCACCTATACAAATTATAATAAACACTTTGCTGCTTCAAAAGCATAGTTGAATTTCTACTGGTATTGAAATTAGAACAATTAGTTATTAACCTGAATTTATTTAAAATTTACTCTACTGTAACTAGCAAATGTTTGTGAACTGCTGATTTAATCATTCATCTCTCTTGCAACTTATGCTCAATGGCTTTTAATGTTTTTGGATAGGACAGAAATGAGGTATAGACAAAAGCTGTCAATTAAAAAATAATCCATTTCAGAAATTCAATTCATTGAGTTGCTTCTGGTATGGCACCGTAAAAATTTGAAGAATACAAAATAAAAACTGATCCTCAGGTCTACTTTTCAAATGCAATCTTAACCTCAGTTTGTTTAAGTAACACAAAATTGTTATGGCACTTCTTTTATTTCCGAGCAATCTTTCCATTTATAATAATTATTTTATCAAGTGCAATAGATTTTTAAATGAAATTATGCAAATAAATGTTGCTGTTTTTTTTATTGAACAAGAGTTTAATCAAATGACTAAATGCAGTTTGATTTGAACATTAACTGTGAATCATTCTTGAAAAAGCATTTTCGATTCCGTAAAAACAATGTAAAAATTATGACTACGTGGAGCCTTCTCTTTTGTCAATAATCGTACTAAAATCCTTTCATAATGCGAAATATAAATAACTATATATTGCTGATAATTTGTAAAACTCTACATTGGCATTTAAATTGCATTCAAAGATGATGGTTGCTTCATCATTCATCGCCCCTTTTGTTCGCCCCAACCCAAAGTATTCAGTTATTGAGAAGAATTATAATGAAATCAAACGAATATTTGTGTTTCGGTGAGGGAAGCAGTGATTTTCCTAATAATTACTTTTTCCTCCACTGATTTCATTGACGAACTTAGTAAATCCACCAACTGCTATTCATCAAATAATCATTTAAACAATATCATTCATCAAAAACTCTGATGAACACAGTTATTTTTCAAATAATTACATTCACTGTTGCTAACAATGCTTACTTCCTTAGCTCAACCTTGCTTCTCTCGTGTTTCTTCAAATTTTTTCTTTTAATAATTCGTCATTGGATACATCGGTTCGTAATTTTTCCATTGGCTTCTTATTCTGCTTCTCGTTTTTGTCAGAAAAAATGAAAAAAATTCCATTCATTAACAAACAATAACTTTTTCATTCCTTTCGTTTTCTTGATGGTATTATCTTTTGGCATTTTTAACGTTTGCTTTAAACAAAATTAAACAAAAGGTATAAATTAATTGTTTTTCATTTTATACCAAAACTGTCAAATGAAAAAAATTTTTCTGTTATACTTGACCTTTGAACTTCAATATAGCACGTTTAATTTTTATAATAATATTAGTTCAATAACTAAAATGATAGAAATGTGCGAGAGGGAAGAAATTTGGTAATGAATTAAAGTGACGTGGGAGTTGATCGAATTAATAATATAACGCATAATAATGTGGTGAATACAGCTAAAATAGTTGATAAGAGTTGGATTGTGTTTGGGAATATCAACAGCTCAAATTCATTTACAGGGATATTTGTTGAACTATTTTGACACAAATCTTGATGATAACAATTATGGAAACAAGAATAGTATCGTAATTTTTTTCACATGTCACATTTATAAAGATTTTTTGCTGATAGCAATCAAAAAGATAAGAAATGCTTAGCAGAGATTTGCTTGAAAGGAAAAGAGAAGCAATAACAGTGAGTCAAGTAAGATCGAGTCAGAACTGAGGGCACAGCATAAAGGATGTTCAGCTGATGATGAAGTACTAATTTGAAAAGATTCCCATCAACGGGGGTTCTTTACGAATTTCCCTCATGACAGATATTTTTCAATTTTTTGTTTATCATTTAGTTTCAAATCAATCAACACAGTGCTTCTTTGACAAATAACCTTAATTTAAAAAAACAAAGGAAAAGAGAAGATCAAAGTAGATGAATATGATACTTCTAAAATAAATGAGTCGATCCATATGTGTGTTTTATTACCAAGGCTGCGATCGACAAATAAAATGATAAACCAGCTACTTTTAATTAGTATACAGCACAATACAGAAAAAGTCCAAATAATAAGACATCTATGATGCAGTAGGTTTCGTAAGATTATCTGGATTTGACAAACCTATCTCTGAACTGACAGGACGGTATTATAAGTTTTAGAAGAAATATTAAACAACTCTGCGGGCACACAACTTTCAGGAATGTCAAAATCATGAAAAATGGGATGCTTTAAATAATTTTATCAGAATTGAAATACACTTACTTTTCAGAGGGCAAATTATCTTAATTTTTTATCATAACTTTGCAAAACAAGTTTAGTTTTAATTTTCGCTCTATTGGTTCTGGCGCTCGACCGGACCCCGGCACTCTGGCAGTACTTGTCCCGCGCTCAGATTTGTTATACTCTTCGTTCTCGCTTCGTCCTCGTGGAATCCATATCAACTGTCGAAGGAGATGTTTCGAGCGTTTTCTTGAGAACTATTGATTGGATGTATGCCTTGACGTGGTCTAATATACTAATCTCCTGACTATAGCGTCTGTGGAAGTTCGTTACAATCCCATCCCAAGTTATCACATACGGCATTATTTTGGTCCTGCATTTCATCTCTGACCCAAGCTTATTAGCTAGT